>JAPDDN010000394.1:0-37673 GCA_027422405.1 Ptychobarbus kaznakovi
CACACAGATACACTCCATCAGGCGGCCTTGAACATGAGCCATCTATATATTATTATTATTAGCCATCTTTTTCATTAACTGTTCCCATCTGGTGGAAATGACACTGCTAACTCAATCTTACCCATCTTCAAGAAAACGGCTAAAAAACACATCTCTTCCATCTTTATTTGACCCTCTAACTCTAGCACTCTCTATCCTAATTTTATTTGATCTAATCTGTCTTCTTTTTATTTAAAAAAAACACAAACATTTGACCCTCTATCAATTACATATTTATTTTCTAACTGCTAGCTTTTCTTGTAAAATTAACACTAAGTTTAATTTTTCTATATTTTATATACTCCTTTTCTTAAAAAAAAAAAGCTTCCTACGTGTTCTGCGTTAGGCTAACCAGGACTTGTAATAGCACTTGCATGTTGTTGCTCTTTTGTTGGTTTTGATTGCTTCTATAATGTCCTCATTTGTAAGTCGCTTTGGATAAAAGCATCTGCTAAATGACTAAATAAATAAATATATAAGTGCTCTCCCCCATCCAGGGGCGTTTCTTTCAGATAGACCCTGGCTGAAGTGGCGCCCTCAATAGCATTCATGCGATCATGAGGTACAGCTTCAGTGATCAATGTGGATTGAATTGCTGGGCTAGAAACTGAAATGAGCTTAATGGTTAAATTTTCCGTGGCTAGAAGTGTTGCTTCATTCAACTGATTCTAGGCATTATTTTTTTAAAGATCTTTAATCCTCTGACTCCATCAGATGGTCAACATCAGTATGACAGTATTCACCTGTGACCTGTAATGTGTGATATTTTTTTTTTGGTGGCCCCTGAGCATATTAGCATTTATTATCATGCATTTACTAAATTAAAACATTATTAAAATTTCAAGTTTTATCTGTTAACATTAGTTAATGCACTGTGAATTAACATGAACAGTATGATTAAATGGCAACATTAACCTAGAATAACAGGTTGAAGATGTTGATGTAATCAGCTAATCATAATCACTGTTTTACGTGTTCATGAGGTACAAAAAAGACACTGACTATTTACAATGAACCAACTAAGGAGATTTGTCGCATTTAGATTTGTTAATGATCGTGTTAAAAACTGTATATTAATGGAATGTATAAAGAAAATACTTCTCATCAAAAGACCAACAATAGCCAATCAACAAACCAGTCAGACGGTGAGCAGCCAGTCAATATAGATTTTGGCAAGCAGCCAATAGCATTTGTGAACACAACAAGTATGTTTAGGCCCCGCCCCCTGACTGTTAAATCTCCCTGTGCCTGAAGGGTTGAGCTTGCGCGTGTGGGTTCTGCTTGCAGTTTTGTTCTTTGTCCTCGCAGCGTATATGTGTGCACATAATCAGATTTTTTTGTGCTCGAATTTGAAATTTGCCATTTCTTCAGTTTTACATTTTACATGCAAGCTTTGTCACTGTGCACGCAGTACTGTAATTCGCTTGCACGCGGTGTTCATGCGCTTGCACTGTTTTTTTGTTTTGTCCCACTTTTGATGCCATAGAACTATTGATTATAATGAGAGTTTTAAGTGTCCAGATAAACGGGTGCTGTGTGATTGACAGCTTGTTATTCGATCTGTTGTAAACTCTGTTCTTCTAAAGTGTAGAAAACTCAGAAGAGAAGACCAGGAGACTTCGGATTGGATCGTCAGCAGAATTTCTTTATTCTATGACATGTCTTGTTATCTGTAGTCATCGAAAATCTCATTTTAAGTTTTTTTACAGGTATCTTATAGACAGAATTGGAGGAGGGACTTTGGAGGTTGAGACAAAAACATCAAAGAAAGCAAACATCTGAGGGCAGCGTTAGTTGGTTACGGGAAACTTCCCGTGGTCCAATAAACCTATCGAATCCACGTCTGGCCAGGACAAAACCTATTTGCAGATCAAAGGTTGAATCTCTCAGTAGTCTGACTCATTGACAAAAGGCACAGCTGTCCCAAGCCCAAATGGTCAGGAAACGATCTCAAGCACCTTTGCCCCGACACCTCTTAGTCAGGAAGTGTATCTAATATTAAACACTTAAAATAAAATTTGTAATCCTTCAGATCGCTGTCTGTAATTTAACAATAAAAAAAAAACAATATAGTCAAGCTATTAGGAGAAACAATGTTTAGTTTGGTCACTGGCTTGATTTATACACACAACAACAACAACAAAAATAATACACTGAACAATTTTTAGACAAATCAAATCTGACTGAACTAATTACACATCAGAAATTACAAATCAGACATTAGAATAAATAAGTTTACTTCCATGTAGAGCTGGGCGATAATTCGATAATGATAATTATCGCAATATAATTTTCCTCAATAAAATGATATGAAGAGTTTGATAAATGTTTGATATAATGTTTATGCACCAAAAGTGGAACGAAACCGCGCGACTCATTTGAATCGTGACACACGGAGCGTTTATCCGCTCGGATCACAGTTCAAACTGCCACGCGGCACGAGCTGACTAGAGCAGATGCGTTTACTCGGTCAAGTGAACACTAAACAGTGCTGTGAGATCCAGTCAGCGTGAAACGCTTTAATTCAGAGAAGAACACAAGCCGAACAGGAGAATCACTGTGTGTAACGAGACAGTCAGAAGGCTTTTCAATCTATACATCCCCATTATTTACCATGGATTTACTGTAGTAACACTGCACCATGGTATTGTGGCAGAAATGTGGGATATTCACATTTAATTTTATTACAGGAGTAATGGTATATAATTATAATAAGTATGTGTGGTTAAGGCAGCTATATACTGAATATACTGAATACTGAATGGTTTTAGACTACTGTTTTTCATACAAATAGGCTACTTAAAAACCTTTTAGTTATATTTTTACCATGTTATTGAGGTGCTATATGGGTGGTTTTAACGGATTTAAATATATGCTACTATGGGGGATCAATGCTTAATAAAAAAAAACCTTGGTCAGAATAAATGATACCATATAAAACGGAGGTTGCTACTGATGTACAAATGTTACTGATTTTGATAAACAAAAATGACAAAGCAATTTGCTTTAAACATTTACAGCAAAATCAAAGGACAGGCAGTTTTAGCTTAAAATTAAAAAAGCTTAAAATTTAGCTTAAAATCTGAAAGACGTCTGCAAGACGTTTGTAGACAGCAGATGCTTTCCAGATCAAGAGATCTTTAACAGACATTGTGCAGACATAAGTGTGCTATCTGTTCCTGTGGCTCAGTGGTAGAGCATTGCATTAGCAGCACAAAAGGTTGTGGGTTCAATTCCCAAGGAACACAGCTACTGACAAAAAATGTATAGCCTGAATGCACTGTAAGTCGCTTTGGATAAAAGCATCTGCTAAATGCATAAATGTAAAATCTGGGACCTGGGCGTTTATATGGATAACTTACTTACCTGGGGACCCAATGTAGATAGTATATGTTCTCGTGTACAGCAGAGGTTACATTTCATACAAAGACTGAGAGTTTACGGGTTCAGCAGAAAGTAATGTATCTATTTTACCAGGCTGTTATTGGAAGTGTACTACATTATGGTTATACTCTGTGGTTTGGAAACATAACAGTTCAATCTAAAGCCAAATTGGCACGTCTGGTAAAGACGACAATGGGAATTATAGGAAAAAGAGTATATCAAACCTTGGAATCATCTTATAAGCAGTCGGTTCTTAAGGAGGTCACTAAGGGTGAATCCCATTTCTCTGTCTTACCACTAGCCCTTGTCCCTCGAAACCGAGTGCTAAGCGCTAGGGGTGAAAACATACCCCTATGAAATGAGACGCCACTTGGTTACGGTTACGTCATCATACATCGCCGCTAGCCGGCTGCTACGTCACCAGAGGCGACAAGATGCCGTCTGCAAGTGTGTATATGTCGATTGCATGGGTTTTAGTGATGTTTTTCTCTAGTCAGAGAAATGCGGGACTGTTGTGCAAATCAGCAATGTAACGATAGCGTGGAAAAATAAAGATTTTATAAAAACGTTTCAATTAAGAACATGGTTGCAAATATATATGTACAGGACTGTGTAGAGCACAAAACAAGACTGTCGTAATTTTAAAATAAATAATTTAAGCCGAAAATACTTTATGGGACTCTTGATGATCTGGCCGCAGTGTGTTCTGGGTACCCCTTGGTTTCAAGTAAGCTTGCGAAAATGCTTGGTTTTAAGGGGTATCTACCCCTTCCCCTTAGCCCTACCCCTCGATCAAAACCAGAATTGGGACAGCCCTTACTCTCACGTGAATGTGCAAAACTAAGGGGAAGGGGTAAGACAAAGAATTGGGATTCACCATAAGATATTATCTGACCCCTCACATAGCTTATAACCGGAGTATGAGTTGCAGCCTTCTGGCAGAAGATATAGGCTGCCTGTGTGCAGATAGATTCATATTAAGAAATCGTTTGTACCTACGTCAATTAGACTTTTAAAAATGTAATTTATTTATGTAACCCTTGTTGGTTATGATTGTTATTGTGGCTTGGAATGTTGGTTTCTATCCTGTCTATGTGGATTTTTATTATGTAATGTAATGTTGATCAGTGTATGTGTATGCGGGCTCCAGGGTCCAAGACAAATTTCCTCATTGGGGACAATAAACTGTATTGAATTCAGGTTAAATAAAGTGTATTGAATTCTCAATCTATCTTGATCTTAAAATGACATGATAGGATAGGCAGAACTTATAAATATTACAAATTCTTAAAAAAAAATTGTAGTTCAAAATTAAATATTGTATACCTATCTTCAGGTATTTTTAGACTAAAATTAAACCTTTAAACACTTTTAAAATGAGAAAAACATGAACCCGTTTAAATACTGAAACAAGAATGACCTCTGCTTTATGAACTCATAGACAATTTTTTTCTAATAAAATTTGTATTTTAATCTAAGTTATTTCTGTTTTCTCACAGTAGTTTCCTAATATTTTCAGCACATAATTGGACAACATACATTTAAATATGTTTTCCATGCACACATTAAAATCTGAATTTCTATCAAGCCTTTAATTATTTTTATATCATGTTTTATGTAAATGTTTTCAGACAGCAGCGTGTGAACAGGACTTTAATTTCGGCGCATTGATGTGACATCATAAGCAGGGGCGTGTCTAGGGGGGGCACAGGGTGGCACCGGCCCCCCTCAAAATATGCTTGGCCCCCCCTTGTGCCCCACAACAGAATAGACTGATCATAGATTAACTTCTGCAGTGCAGGTGCAGTCTGGGTGCATTTAAAATCTCACGTGCTGCCACTGATGTCATACATTAAGGTAGTACCTATGAGTAGAACACACCTACTCATGGTCTAGTTTACTGACAATCATTTCCCGAATACCATGCCATTGGATTAGAGTGCTGTCAATTACACAGCTCAAAATGGAGAAGCGCGATTTTGCAGGCTGAAGACCACGTCTCTGTTCATTGTAAGGATTAAATTATAATTATAGGGCTGTTGAAAAGCTGAAAATATATGTTGAAAGCTCCTTAGAGTTTGGGCTTATTTGTGTTGCCGCGATGCACCTGCAATTATTAAAATAGAAATCGTTATGTTATGTTTCTTCCTGTTGTTTCAAAAATTAAAGGCACAATCACTTTCCCAACTAGTTTGCAGTAACGTGGTACATGTTTTAATAATGTTAACGTTCTGACGCTTGGAATTTTAAGATGAAGAATAGTAAACACCAGTTTGTAGTGAGTAGACAAAAGTTTTTGCATGTAGTCTTATATATTTTTTTCCGTTTGCAATGTCCAAGAACATCTTCACATTAAATGATTTTGTCTTTAATCAGATGATTAAATATGGTTATTAACTATACGATTTGTGTAATATTGATGATTCAGTTAGGTTTTTGTATTTGACAATTTTGTTTTAAAAAAAAAATATGAAAAGGGGACAAAGTAAGGCACAGCAGCAATACATGTAAGGTTTCTTTAAGAAGAAACCATGCCAAAGCCAGGTAGATGCAGTACAGTACAGTGCAGGTCAGAGCCAATTCACCAGGCAGGGGCAATTAGGCCAGCAAATTACCCCTGAACCTGGCAGCACAGGTCAGTGCCAGCCAGAGAGGGCCAGTGAGGACCACACTAGCAGCCATCTATCTGCAGCAACAGAACGTGAGCAATTTTTACAAAAGTTCACTAGACACACACACATTGTCTGTTTGGACAATGAAAGAAGCTGAGAACAAGTATTGTCTGTTCAGTTGTTTTTATTTATAAATTAGTTGTCCAGGCACTTGAGCAGTGCCTTTTTATGTCATACCACTTGTGTTGGGGCACATGAATTTTCCCATGGGCCCCCCCTGACTGGATCTTAGCCGCCCCTGTGCCACCCAATAAAAAAAAAATCCTAGAATCACCCCTGGTCTTAAGTATGCGCTGCGTTCCTGCATCTGTTGAGACTCGACTGAAGATAGGTTTGTGTTTAAAGTGTCTTTAAACACTGTTCAATCAACTCGAAAGTCTTACAAGCGATTGAAAATTTATTGTTTATTATTGACTTAACATATTAATCCGTTATCTAAAATATATTAACGTAATGTTTGTGAGTAAGTAAGCACATCCACACAAGTGTAACACAAAAGTAACCTCATTTCTGGTGAATCAGTTCATCATAAACATGAATTCAGTGATGGAGAAACCGAGCTGTTTAAACTCCGAGTCTGTGTCCTAATGTGCATACTATCCATCCTAAATTATATGTGGTAGTAGTAATTTAGGGCAGATATGGTGAATATTATGCACATTGGGACTTATGTCAATGGACTACTTGCACAACTACTTCCGCATTTTACTTATTACGGCTCGGGAATTTCCGGTACATACAGACAGTTTCTCATGAGTACGCAGATTATTACTACATTTTTGGGCTGGCATTTCTTAAAAAAACAATAAATCGTATTCTCTGCATTAATATGAATTATCTTCAACCTGTTGAAATGTTCCTATAAATATATTTTCCTTCCAAATATTCTTTCTGAATAGTTAATACATATATATGCACCAGTATGTGAAGACTTAAAAGCTTGACTAAACTATACTCTCGTGTCAGTAATCCAATGTGCCTCTCCTACACACTGGCGTGGTGGCAGCATTATTGTATTTACCCCCCAAACGCTCCGGTGAGCTCAATTGAGATCCACTCACGCAATATTCAAGTGCAAGCGAGCCGCGTTGTGGATTATCTCCGCTGACGACACTCGAGACATTAGCCATGGCAAACACACACAGAGCATCGAAGCAGTGGTTTCTAACGAAAGTTGAGACTGTGAATTCATTTGAGAACTGGCGTCAGAACCTTGTTTACACGTTGTCATTGGATACTGAGTTCGTTCCCTTTCTAGTCAATGGCGCGCGCTGGGAAAAGAAAAATAGGGCTTCGCCATTCAGAGGTTTTACCAATGACGATGTTCCCACGGCACCAACAAAAGGTCAGCATGCTTGAGCTTATGCTGGGGCAGATTGTTAACTACTGCCCTGTTATTTCCCCGAAAAACTATTGTTAAAAACTCCACGTGCATTGATCACATATGGCAGACTATCAGACTACATTATGGATTCCAATCAACTGGTGCACATTTCATTGACTTTGCTGCCATTAAACTTGAGTCTAATGAAAGGCGAGAGGATTTGCACCAGAGATTAATGGCGTTTGTTGAGGACTATTTACTATGTAGAGACTCTGGCATTAATCATGGAGGTGAATCCTTTCTAGAGGATGAGGAGTTCTCTCCCACGATCGAAAACTTCATTGTTCTAACTTGGCATTGTCTTATACACAGCGATTTGCCAAAGCTTGTAAAGCAGAGGTATTGCACAGAGTTACGGTCACGCACCCTGGCTTCCATCAAACCAGAGATATCTCAGGCCCTGTGTTCATTACTGGATGAGCTACAGTCATCAAAAGATGCCAGAGCTATGCCCTCGGCCGTGTCTAACCCTCCAAGTCCTGGAAGTCCTGCCCACTTTGTAAGGAGGCTCGCAGACCGGACAATCACTTTCTCAGCAAATGCCCTTTCCTGCCTCCTCCAGACAAAGCTTTCATTGCCAGAGCGTGGCAAGTTGCTGGCTCTCTGTTTCACTCTGTTGGCGAGTCCGAGGATGACAGCAAGGACATATCCCGCAATCCTAAGGCAGTACAGCACGTTCACATCATGCAGTCACCTTGCCTCGAAGCTTTCCATGGTCACGTCCCCGTTAGGCTGACCATTGACAGTGGCATTTATTGTAATTTTAAACTATAATATATTTGCAATCAATTACAATTAACATGCATTTAGGTGGTCGAAAATATTACATTTAATTCATGCTTAAGTGTATTGTTAACTGACATTAAAGTATATTTTAGGTAACATTAATTGCTTGTTAGTACATTAGTAGTACACTTTAACCATATTTTAAGACGCTAGAAACATAGCTAGACGCTATGAAAGTACATATAAATATGTACTTAAAAAATACCACTTAAAAAATCACTCAGTACCACTTAAGTGGTTTAAAAATATCACTCAAAAGTTCAACTTATTGCATTTAATATAACTTTAAAATGCGATACATTTGAAGTGAATTATAATTACAATGTATTAAAGCGTAGAAAATAACATTTAATTTGCACTTATGTGTGTTCTTTTAAAGT
This sequence comes from Ptychobarbus kaznakovi, assembly GCA_027422405.1. NCBI lineage: Eukaryota > Metazoa > Chordata > Actinopteri > Cypriniformes > Cyprinidae > Ptychobarbus > Ptychobarbus kaznakovi. The sequence continues at coordinate 8,646 of JAPDDN010000394.1, forward strand.
ATATTATCTCCACAATATGTAAACTTTCTAAAAGTATACTTAAGCGCACTTATTTTTCACAAGGGCATGTGACTCTGAAGACTGGAGTAATGATGCTGAAATTTCGGCTTTGATCATAGGAATAAATTACATTTTACAATATATTCACACAGAAAACAGCTATTTTAAATTGTACACTGAACAAAATTATAAACGCAACACTTTTGTTTTGACCCCATTTTTCATGAGCTGAACTCAAAGATCTAAGACTTTTTCTATGAACACAAAAGGCCTGTTTCTCTCAAATATTGTTCACAAATCTGTCTAAATCTGTGTTAGTGAGCACTTCTCCTTTGCCGAGATAATCCATCCACCTCACTGGTGTGGCATATCAAGATACTGATTAGACAGCATGTTTATTACACAGGTGTGCCTTAGGCTGGCCACAATAAAAGGTCACTCTTATATCATTTTAAATATTGATAGTTTTATCAATATTTGTTTACCATGAGAGATCAAAATACATTTGAACTAGATTTAGTTAATTGTCCCGCAAATTTAAGTGATGTCACAGATTAACGCTACAGTGTAGGCTATATGTTTATGTTAAATAAATGAGCCTATATCACAACTGTTTATGATATTCCAGTTTATATATAAACTGGAATATCACATAAAATATATGCGAATAAAGCACTGTTTCCATACAACACATCAAAGAGGACAAAATCCACACTTCTTGGTAAACTGTGAGAGAGATAGTAGGGCACCTACTCCAAATTGCATTTATTGTCCCTCATAAAACACATGTTCATGTCCATGTTTTTTGTTCATTTCGTTTATTATTGTATGCAATTTAAAACTCCTTGCTCCCTATTTCTCCATTCAAATTCTCCCTTCCTGCTCTCCCAGAAATCAGCTGTCATTTGTCGACGGAACGCAATAAATTACCGTAATAAACCATATATTGCAAACGGTTGAAGAGTTATGGTAACATGAATACAGCTTGGTTTTAATGTGTCGGCGCAGACACAGCCGGTTTTAAAAGGTTAAGCAACCGTAAACAAGTCGGTGCAACACAGCATTCAGTCATGTATTTAAATACAAATTATGGATTATGAGGAGGATGTTTAGGCAATAGATACATTGTTCTCTTCACATATCTTTAGTCTCAGTGCTACCTGAGGTGCTGAGGTGCTGAACAGCAGACATATCTTTGTACAAACATAAACAATCGTTAAAATTAGCTTAAGCTCAAAACATAATCAACACAGATTAAATGAAAGACTAATGGTAGAATCGTATACTGATGGAATTAAATGGTATATAACATAAAACGCAACATTTAACTACATAAGCTTTCACGTTGTAATGACAATGGCAAAGCAGCTGTTCTCCCGAGTCCCGTAGTAGACGGTTACATAGCATTTAAGTTTTGAAACTTAAATGCTAAATCAAAAGCAAATACATTAGAAGATGTAAAACATATATCCAGTCGGTTTATTCAACAGGGTCCTCATTTATAACCGTTGCATACGCACAAATCCTGTCCAGAAAGAGGCGTTTGCCACTTCTTATGCAAAAGGTATATATAAAAACAAGCTTGATGGAAAAATTTATAAATTAATCAACTAAATAAAGTAATAAATTAATAAAATGTTCATGTCGATATACACATTTACATTAAATATTCCACTCTCATTAATGGAGATAAGCACCGAAATTACATAAAGTCATATATGCAGAACCAAAATTATATGAATTTACACATATTTGTAGTGGATGCGCTTGATCACTTTTCCTGTGGCATGTTATGTTTTAATGACAGCGAAGAGTGCTATAGGTGCACAATAATGAATATTTAAACTAAACTACATATCTCAAATATTTTTGTATTGAGACTAATGATCAATGATGCGCACTTACTTCGATATTATGGTGGACACTGCTAGATTCGGTGGTTGGACGGTCCATTGTCCAGTTGAATCAATACAACCGCAGGCAGCTGCACGGTGTTGTTGATGTCACGTTTTCATTCTAAAATACTTTGTCAGTGATGCGCCGAGTCAGACAATTGTATTTACACTGCAATAAATATCTGTTTCCACTAAAAATAGCTAAAAGATGTTGAATTGTTTAAACAATTGAAATACTATTTGGCCAGTGTTAAAGAATAAGATCAACTCTATTCTAAAATATTTATCTGATAACTATTTTAACTGTTTTAATTTTATGGATATTTTGATATACTTAATCTGAAACAACAAAGATATTAGATTATTTTTTGCAATAAAAATCAATGTATGGCACAAATTACATTTATAAGCCGTATCTCATGTTTCCTTAATGTCTTGTACCCTTGAGAGTGTAAAACATGGTGTCGCGTGGATGGGAATATGCTTGAAATAATATGCAGCTGAGGTTATGCATGGTAAAACTAGGCGTTGTAAGTTCTATATATGGTGATTTATGGGAGGAGACGGGGTGGAGATGCACGTACAATCTTCCTCTGACTGGAATTTATAAAGGGATTTTTTTTGCGCAGGTTCTGGCGCATGCTTGATTATATATATATATATAAAAAAACTTTTGTGCATAGCAAAATCTACCTTTTGTGAGTAGCTACGAACATTTTTAGGATGAAATCTACGGAGATTTTTATAAATGAGGCCTCTGGGGAGTTCTGTTCTGCAGTTTGTTCTGTAAAGTCCAATTTGTTTCAGAGCTCTTCAGCCAAGAAAAGCTATTGAACTGGATGATGCATTGAAAAAATCTACACAGCACATTGCTAGTAGAAATTGAGCATCTCAACAAAATATTTCTTCACTGAAGAAAAAAAGCTATTAAACTGGTTAATGTGTCATTGAAGAAACCAATACAAAATGTAACTAAAACATTCTGAGTAAAAAAAATTATTCATCCCTGCTGGGCTTATTATTTGTGTGTGCTACACTCTAAATATATAAAGATTTTTGTGTTTCGCTAGTGTAAGGGTGGCTCAGGCTGTAGGATTGCCGAATGACTAGTGTATTACCACCCACTGCCACTTATACCAATGACGAAAATAAGCGCAGTTAGAATAGCTAAATATGTGGGAGAGCGTTGCTATTAAGTGACTATATTGTATTGCAATAGGTAGCACTTCAGTCAACATTGAATCAAGACTTGAAATTGAAATGGTTTAATAACAGTATTTTGTTATGGTTACACTTGAATTGGTTACAAAATAGATGAAGGATGGTAAACATTACCAGTTAATTGTACCCAACATGTATGTAAAATGTTACCTGAGAGAGAGAAAAAGAGGGAGAGAGGGCAGAGCCCCAAGAAGAGTTCCAGCAAAGAAAAGAGACAGAGCAACAGTTACAATCTTCTTTTATCCCTTCTTGACCATGTGATTAAAACCCAATGTGAGACATTCAAACTGACCAATCAGCAGATTACAGCTTCACCCACTGGGCAAAATGTGCGACAGACCCCAATGTACTGTATACACATCTTGGCCTACGGGCCTTGATCACTATCAGCACATCTGTGCCTTCAGGAATGCCAAATACCCCTTTTGTTACCCAATAGATGTTTGGGACAGGAAAGCAGAAGTCTTTGATTATTTTCAACCTTACTCTAGTGTTCAGTGTGTTAATAAATAAATAAACATAAATACACTGTTACATAATTTCTGCATGTATTGCATTAAAAATCAACTTTGGACAAAAATCAAAACTTAGGCAATGCAGCCATCTATAGCCTATTGGAGATACTGAAATAGCTGCTATCTCTTGAATGTACTAGAGCTCAAATGATTCAACCTAATTCAATTTGATTACGCTAATTTTATGAAGAAATATCTACACTGTTAATGCTGTCTTTCTGCATAGTGCTGCTTTTACAAATATTCTCTAAATGGTCTGATAAAGTACTATTTAGTTATTTTTAGTGTAGTCATTTCAAATCAATAACTTTGAAACAGAAAACACACACACACACACACACACACACACACACACGAAAGTTGAGTAGCCCAAAAAATATTTGTTTATCCTACAAAAAAACTAATGTAAACAGAGCCACAGGGCCAAAGATATAATAAACATTACAAACAGAAAATATACTGTTTTTTAAGCATTTAGCATAACAAATAAAATGAAAAGTTACAAACACATACAATGAACACCTCTAAATAAATGATATGCCCAAATTATATGATGGGACCACTATGTTGAGGCATTTTTACGTTTGCACAATTCACACTGAATCTGAGAACAAAAAGGACACATGTTGTTAGATTTGTTCTTTTTTAAATTCACTTCCTATTTTGTCACTAGTGAAATCATGACATATTGATTACCCAAATCTTGTCCTTGTTTGGTTTAGGTTTTTGCCCACAGACGGAATAGTATTCTTCCCTTGAGACTCCAATTATTAAAATGAACCCAGCCGGCATTTCAACGTTGTTTCACCGTTGAAACAACGTCAGGTACCATGGTTGAATCAACGGTGAATTACCTTTCGATTTTGCAAAACGGATCAACGTTGATATTGTGACGTCGTTTCACCTCGGAAGCAACAACGTTGATTCACCGTTGAAATCGCGACGTTGTTTCACTCTTACCTTTCGGGTTATTGAATCAACGTTGATATTGTGACCCTGTTTCACCGGCGTACCTTTCAAAGGTCGATCGTCGTTAAATGTCCAAGCAAGCATTCACTTTTGAAATTGTTAATATTGCAATTTAGATTAAACGTCAACAGCGAGATGTAAACTATGATTTTCGGTGCATATTTCGTGTTTTCAGTAACTAATAAAACTTGCTGTACATGATTTGCGATCGGATTTTTCGCATAAAAAAAAAAAGGACATGGAAAAAACCCATTCTAACAATTAGATGTCCATAAATCTGCAGTGCAGGGATGAGATGCTTCATTTTCTAAAGAAAAACATTTGAACAATTATGCCAAATGGAAAAAATATTTTCTTAGAATTTAAATATACAGTATATCTATATTGTACATTTACACTTTCACAGAAATTCTTGAGAAATTCTCACTCAACAACAAAGTACTTTCTTAAGGGTTTAATGATATATCATAATGCAGAGGGAAAAAGCTTTTCATTCTAATTTCATACACACTGCAAAGATTCACACAACATATATAAATAAATAATTATAAATATAGTTTGGAAACTTGCTCAAGTCTGTTTGACCAAAAATACATAAACCATAACACTGACAAACACTAAAATCTTACCATTTCCAAACTTCTGACCAACATATGTACACATTTCTTAACATTCTAAAATCTCAACAATTAAGTGAAAAGGAATCCAAGTAAAAGTAAGGAAAGTTTGTAGAACTAGTAAGAAGTGATGTGTACAGTGAGTTGATGAGAGAGTGTGTGTGAGAGAGGATGAGTGTGTGTGTGTGTGTGTGTGTGTGAGAGAGAGTTAATGAGTGAGTGTGTGAGTTGATGAGTGTGTTTGTGTGAGAGAGTGAGTTGGTGAGTGAGTGTGTGAGCATGTGTGTGTGAGAGAGGATGTGTGTGAGAGTGAGTTGGTGAGTGTGTGTGTGTGAGAGGATGAGTGTGTGTGTGTGTGTGTGTGTGTGTGTGTGTGTGAGAGAGAGAGAGTGAGTTACTAGAACTAGTAAGAAGTCATTTGTAGAACTTTACATTTCTCTAGCAACAGTCAATTAAAAAAAAAAATAGGTGTCTTCAAGGAAGAGTCATCTTACGGCCATCACCACCCATCCTCTCTGGTGCAAAAAAAAAAAAAGGTGTCTTCAAGGAAGAGTCTTCTTACGGCCAACACCACCCATCCTCTCTGGTGCATATTTTAAATATTTGGACATGGTCTCCATTACTTTTGTACTTGTTGTGTTGTGTGCATTGATGACTGCATCTAAAGAGAAAAATCAAAACAGCCCAGATCAACAAAATTGCTATAAATTTATGGAAAAGCTTTTAAGGATGTAAAAGTTATTAGGATCACAATTGACCTTATGCACAGTAGCTTCCCTGTTTTCGATAAGCCAGCTCACTCGCACATTATACATCATACATGTCTGTGCAGTGCTGCTTCAAGTCAAACACTGTGTTTTGTTGGGAGACGCACAACAGTTCTTCTGTGGCTTTAGAGGTAATATTTTTGTTTACACAATTTTGCTAAATCAGACAATATTGTGTCTAATACCACTATGTTAACTTTTTATTATTGATTTTTATTATTGCAACTGGTCAGTGTTAAAAAAAAAAAATGCTGGGAAAATCACTTTATGTAACCGGATTAGTGTGATTACTGATATCTAAAAAAAAAAAAATCAATCACCCACTAACTTTCAAAGTAGCTACATAAGAATGACTTTCTACTTTGATAGAAATGTAGTGGAGTGAAAAGTACAATATTTGTCTTTCAGATGTAGTGAAGTTAGTCATAAGTTTCCAGAAAAAATAATACTCAAGTAAAGTACAGATCCTCAAAGTGTACTTAAGTACAATACTCAAGTAAATGTACTTTACTACTATCCGCCTTTGCTCACTGCCTTCAGGATCTGCCTCAAGCAAACAGGAGAAAGGACTTAAGTTGTACATTTCTAGTTAGATCCATGAATATGAAAGTAAGTAACAAGGTTTTTGAGCTGGCTTATATTACTGCAGATCTAAATCAGAACGTTCCGTGCATAAGGTCAATTAGGTGACAAAAAGAAATTTGCACAAATATCTTGCATAGAAAAAAAAACACTACGAGAGGCATAAAAACTAAATTTAACTTCCATTAAAACTTGTTAATGACCAATAAAATTAAAACTTGTTACATGAAATTGTTAAAATGATTGATGAAATTGTTAATGATAATTTGTGTTAATTAGTGGTAATCCAAATGACACTCCAACACAAATATCAATGGGTTTTCAACTCTTATTTGAGGAAGAGTTCAGAAAAAATAATGTGTTAAATTGAGTTTTCACTACGTATTCCTTTATAACGTTTATCATCTCTGTAAATATCTTGGCAAAATGATTGTGTTTAGTACAGAAAAATACCGATTTGCCCAACATTAGTCTCGTTAAACTATTATTTGCTCAACAACTAGTAAAACTAACATGAAAAAAATCTGATAATATTGTGACATATTTCTGAGAAAAAAAAACGATAGGATATGTTTTTCATATTTCTGAGAAAAAAAAACGCCCACCCCACTAGGATATGTTTTTCTTTCATATCGCTCTTTCCCTTGGCTAGTCTCGCTTCCACTTTCTTTCATCTCGCTCTTTCCCTTGGCTATATTACCCTGCTTCCAATCTCGGACAGTAATGACCCTGAATGGACAGTGTTAAATGGAAAAATTATCTTACGGACTTTTAAATGGAAAAATTATCACGTTTTGTTTGCTGACACTTTGAATGTTTGCTGTGTGTAACGTATTTTGAATCTGAAAATTGTCGTAGCACGTACCGCAAAAGCACAAAACGACACTGTCTGAAAATTGTCGTAGCAACCGAGTAACATTAAGTTAAGTTAGGCCTCACAAAACGACCCCCGCACACACATGAAGCGGCACGAGTGGAAAAGCATTAAGTTAAGTTAGGCCCTGAATCGACCCCGCGACACATGTGTTAATTAATTCATTCCTGAATATCGTGCAATTAATTAATTCAACAAACTTCTCCAAGTGCACTCATTACAATTCTCCAAGCGTTTACTCACATAATGCGTTTACCTTGCGTATATTTGAAAATCAGACTGCGTACCTTTTTGATTTGTGAAATCAGACCGCGCCCTCGCACCTTTTTGACCACTCTTTCGTGCTCTCCCTCTTTCTCTGCTAGACCACTCTCACCTCCAGTGCTCTCCCTCTTTCTCTGGCTATATAACGTTACCTCCAGTCTCGTGATATAACGACCTGAATCGACAGAAATAATGACAACGACTGTTGAACAGTTAAACAGGAACAAATGAGCTTATGTAATTTAGTTTTTTTGAAATGATGAATTTGTTTTAAAATATTCTAACGTTTTCCTCTGAAAATCGCCATATTGCGCAGCAGCTCTCTCATTGCGCAGCAGCTCTCTCACTTACAGCCTCACTCAGAAAGACGGTCACTCAGAAAGACGGTAACGGTAACGGTCATTTTCATTTTCAAACTTAAAATGGCGCGCACAGTTTCATTGGCCAGTTTCATGAATGACAGACAGATTAACCAATCATGATCAAAGAAAATAAGGTTAAATAACCAATAGGAATTGTTTCAGCGCCGTTAAGCAGCGCAATGTGTTTAGTTTTGTTGTTTATAATATTTATACCAGAAGGTTTCATGATAAAAATGTAAAATGATTATAAAATAATAATAATGATCTTAATAATAATTTAAAAGGCAGAAATTATTTATTCTGTACATACATTAAGTGATTCAACATACAGATCTTGTAAAAAAAAATCAAAGTTGATTTAGAAGTGTTTTTATTACCCTTTTTTCAACCATTAAGCATTAAACATTATTTCAACGTAGTTTCAACATTGAAACAACAACTGTCATTTTTTCAACCATATTTCAACGTTGAAGGTTGGTCATGTACCGGTTGGTTTTCAACCGTTAAGCATTAAACATTATTTCAACGTAGTTTCAACATTGAAACAACAACTGACCTTATTTCAACCATATTTCAACGTTGAAGGTCGGTCATGTGCCGGCTGGGAAGATAGGGATATGCTTTTAATAAATGGTTGGTTAAAGAAATGCACAAAGGACATAAAAACGCTAAAATACCTGATGCTAGTAAAATTATTTTGCCATATTTCTCCTGCAGTTCCACAACCAGTCCTTACTGGGATCTATGTCAATTCTTTCCAGAATTTTTGGAAAGTTTTCCACAACCTGCCTGGCCATCTACACAAAAAAACATCAAATATTAATATTAGATTAAAATATTAGAAACAAAGTCTGATGTGGACATCTTATAAGTATGCAGCTATTTGTATTACCTGCATCACAAGCACACCACAGCTGTAACCATCATCCTGAAATGTATGGTCTATTGTGCCAGGCTGCCATTTAGTGTCTATCCAGTCTTCTATTGAATCCCAATTTCTCCTCATTTTGAAGAATTCCCTGTTGTTGAACAAAAACAATGCACTGTGATTTGACAGAGCAAAAAAGTTACAGGTTGTTTGAAAAGAAAGCTAATGTACCCACATTTTTTACAGCCCTATGTGGCTGCCTAAATACTCAGAAACATAACTAGAGTTTCACTCACTTTTCTTAATCTTTGTTGGGCCAACTGCTCTCTTGTGCCGTTTAAAATTACACCTGTAGTGTAATGACTCAGTTGGTAGAGTTTATCAGATGCACCCTTTACATTAAGAATTGCTCTTAGATAGCATTCAATAGTCTGAAAATACACACATACACATTGTAATTTAACAACTTAATTCAGTTTGTAAATTGAACATACATTTTGTTTCATACATGTATTTGCCAAATGGTGCACTATTTGGCATTCATATTTTATTCCCGATAGACATACCTCTCCAAATAACCAGTCATGGGGCCTTAAAGTTTGGAATGCACTATGATGCAAGAGGTACTCCTGTTTGTGATCAGGGGACCTCAGAATGGCAACAACCAGATCAGATCTCAGATTTGAGGGTTTTGTCCATAACATTTCAACCTACAATAACATCCACCTTATGAATTACTTTCCCTCAACTTCATTGATTAAATGTAGTACACAGTTTTAAATCTTTACATTAATGACAGTATTACCTCATCTTCTACAGATAGTATCTCTGCAGGTAGACAATTATGGTCCAGGTTTGAACCTGTTGCCTGGCTCTTTGCCAGGTCCTTTCGACACTTCTGGGTCCTTTGTTTTTTTTGTGGACCTGGTATGTTGTTTGGTGCTGAAAAGTATTTGGATTTTTTCCCTGATAATTGTGTTTTCCTTCTCTTCATCCATGTTTCCTGGGAATGACTGATGTCCATTGGTGGCAGAGGCTTTAGCAACAGATCTTCGGAGAGGAAGCTGTGTGAGGTGTGGTGATGAATGATGTGTTCGGTGTATCTTGTTTGCAGGGAGCAATGCATTTTTCTGATGAAAGTTCCTGGTCTGAGCTTTTTCTTAGATTTCATGATGGTATGCTTTACAATTCCAAACCACTTTTCCACATGGCAATTAGTGTCTCTTGTTTTGTGTGATATAGTTTGTATGTCCTTCTGATCATGTGATGCACATTCCTGATGTCTTAACAGCAAACCACTCCACATAGGAAAAATTGCAAGGTAGTGGTCAAAGAGCATGTCGATGATACCTGGACAAAAGTATAGATTGTTGTCCTTTGAGAAAGATGTCTCACTTGCTGAGTGTTCCTTGGCTTCTTCAAATATCTGTCTGAAATACGGTATGAATGGTGAACTACCCATAATCGTAGTAGCATTGTTTCTGTCTTCACAGTCTAATTTTTCCATGTCTCCAATTTCCATTGTTTCATCGAGCTTGCCTTCTTGGGGTTTAGCAATTACACTTTCAAGAATTTGCAGGCTTGCCTTGACATTTTCACTGCTTTTTGGAGTGGTCAGGACAGAACACAGTGCACTAAAGATATGTCTTGTTTCAGCTAGTGAACAGGCATTCTGCAGTCTTGCAAAGGCAAATGTGACAAAGTCTCTAAGACCTTGGTCGTCAGTTTGCTTTGATATTGCCTGTCTGACTGCTTTGAGGATGTGAGCAGAACACATGTGCAGCACAGTGTAAGGCTTCATGTCATCCTGTGTTTTTTTGCCTGTGCAGATATCAAAAGCTCGTTCTAGGTAGGATGTGATGTGCTCCCTATTGAAAGCTAGCAGAACACTTTGCATGAGAGCCCAGCTATAGTCCGTCTCAACCTTGTGTATGTGCATTTGTGTGTATTTGGACAAATGCAATGCAAATTGCATGAGCCAATATGTGATTGGAGGTACCGAATGCTCATTTGATAGCATTTCACAGATTGGTAAAGGGGGAGCATCCCGACCCCTTCCTGGAAGAGTGAGTGAGTAGTATAGAATTAGCTTTGGCTGATCTGCAATTTTTGAGACCACTCCTCCAGTGGCATCCAGATAAAGGGAAACAGGAACTCTACTGCGTAAATGGTCGACAAGGATACTTATACCAAGCTCAGTGTACATATGAACACCAAAGGGGTCCATGCTAAAATGCTGTATGTATCCTGGTAGTTAAAAAAATCTGGTATCACATCCTTTTAGTATGCCTTGCATGAGATGTATTTCCGTTAACACATCAGTGTGGAGTAGTTTCTTCTTCCTAATTTCTGAGCGGATAACCTTCAGCACATTCCTGTTGAGGCAGCTGGACATATTTCCACACAAAAGTTCTTCTTTGGGTGTGGTTTTCAGTTTTGTGTAGAAATAATGACTAGGTCCACGTGTAATTGCTCTAGCAAGTGCTCCTCTTTTGAGGTTTGTTGCTGGCCTAAACCTTTTCTCACACACTTTGTGTTTTATTTGTCCATGTTGACTGACCAGCATCTTTACCATTTTGCACATTCTTTCAGGCTTGGTTTTCAGTTTAAATTTGTATTTTGCCTGGCATGATGGGAATGTGCAAATTGCCACAATGTGTAAATATGGACATTTTGTTTTCCTGCTGTGGGCAGCTTTTATGTTCTGATATTTAAACGATAGAGTGCAACAGGGATTCTCGTTTTTAAATGCATTATAGAGGTAGTGGGTCCAGGGTGGCCTTAATTTAGTGGAACCTTTCGAAGGTCTTATTTTCTTCCATTCCTTTCTATTAAGAGTGATGGTAAACTGTTTACGCACCTTTTGTGCTGTCCTGTAAACATTTGGACCAGCATCTCCCAATGATGCATACTCACTTGTTTCAGTTCCCTCCAGGTTCACTCTGGTATCCTCTGGGCCAATGTTATTTAGACCACTATCCTCAGTTGCACTCTCTCTTTCCAGGTCTGCTGTTATTTAGGACAATATCTGCCTCAGTGTCCTCTTTCCAACTCATTACAGTGTCTATGGTAGATCAGATTGAACAGTAAGTGTATATTCATGAATATTTTGACATGAAAATTAGATATTTATGGTCAGCACTTGTTTTAATTAAATCTGAACAATATAAGAATAAATAAATGCTGGAACACATGGTAAATGGAGATAAAAGTCTGGTGAGGTAACAACAATGGTTGGAATATCTTTGTCCATGATTAATACATGATGCTATTATTTACAAGAAAGCTAAAAATGTATTTCTTTTAGAAACAGTCTGTTAAAATTTGTTTATGGTTAGACCGAATACTATTTGGTTTGATAGTATGATTCTTAAACAATTAACTAATAATTGTTTAACAACAAGTTGGCCCACAGCTAAAGTGTCTTAATATGTTGTGGGTCCACTATATACAATTGCTATTGGATGACATAATTACAGAGGCAGACAAAATAATTTACCTTCGTTTGTCATAATGTCTCCTGGCTCCAGTGTTGTTTGCTCACTTGGATTGTTCATGGCTAGTTGGTCCCTAACACCATTTCTGTTTTTGGTCCATATGACCCATAACCAGTGCCGATTCTTTCTTGTGTCCTCACCAAATAAAGCAATGGATATATCTGACCATATGGCAGATGAATATCCCTGGTCCCGGTTTAAAATATCAGCTTTCAAAAACTGAAACACAATGGCTTCCTTTCCTCCTGCTTCTGCCCATACATCTGTCCTTTTTACTACTTGTCCTTTTTTATGTCTACCCATGAGTTGATGAATTTTGACCTTTGTCTTCCTACTCTTTTGTTTTTCTCTAAAGCAGTGGTTTTCAAACCTGTCCTACAAGCACCCATGCTCTGCACATTTTGTATTTTACAGACACCCTCTAACAACAAACACACAAGCCAAGGAGTTAAAGACTTTATTAGAAGGGTGCATCATTCATTCAAGGGTGCACACTTTTTGTATATTTATACTATTTAAGTTACCTGAGGTTTAAGGTGCTCTGATCCATGGGGTTAGTGGCAGCACTCCACGTATCAGTAAACAAAAGGGAGACTTGGTGTCCCAGTGTCATCTTTATGCTGTGTCACAGGAAATTGGTTCATACCATTATGTTCCTAAGAGGGTAATCTTTATTAAATAAAATTTTTCTTGTTTATTTATTTATTTGCCTTGTGCAGTTACTTTTTTATGATTTTGTTATGTTGATGATTATTTGGTTTGAATGTCATAAAATAAATGTTGATTTTCTTTGATTATTGAGTTGTTGCCTTTTATTATGTTTTGGTTGAGACTAATACAGTTAGGTTGAGGATGGAAAGCAAAACTTTGGGACTGCATGTACTGTATGTTGTTTGACTATGTAAGCCTGGTGCCAGCATATGTCAGAGAATGGACTGGCACAACACCAACAGCGGCGCTTCAGGACGCACACACCACAGAAGCTCCTGCCACAGGATATCAAGAAGCCTTTTGGTTGCTTCTAAAGCTTCCCAGCATTTAAACGCTCCCGCTCATGACGTAATCTCTTGCAGCTGGTCCCAATCAAGCGCTGACAGAAAGAGAGAGAGAGAGAGAGAGAAAGAAACTGCACACAATATAACATGCAATACAACATTGATATACATAATGTCTCTGTGTACGTGTGAATTAACATATGAATGCAAAAACCTGTGAAATAGCGATATAGTTTCCCTAATAAAAGTATTAAAAAGAGCTTTACGTCCAGGGACGTAACAGTTGATATATGCATAGTTCATTTTTGTTAATGGGCCTAAAGTTATTTTGGAGGCTGCTATTGCTAGCAGCTATATTATTTTTTCAATTATGTATAGATAAAACATATAAAGTTGTTCATAGCTTTAAATTAAATTAAAATGTATTTCTTAAATATCCTTCCTGCTTCTTTAAAGAAACACAATCATGTAAGCATGATTTATATTTTTCCCATGTAGCTTTTAAATAATAAAAATTTGATTTTATTAAGAATTATTTTAGATTTTATTTATAAATACCCCAAATAATAACTTTACGTCCAGGGACGTAACAGTTGATTTATGCATAGTTCATTTTTGTTATGGGCCCTAAAGTTTTTTTTATTGCTAGCAGCTTATAATTATTAATAAAATATGACAGGAACTTACTCACATTGTTACAAAGATATGTAGTGATCTTCACACGGGTACCAATTGTGTGGTATGCCATACACAAGACACTAGAGGTGGTGGGTTTGTTCCCACATCATCTCAGGTGTGTGTGTGTGTGTGTCAGTGTGTGTGTGTGTGTGATGACCTCCCCGTCCTTTTACCTCGGGGCACCAGCTAAGGAATATCAACTTAACAATATCAAATGATCCAAATGGATCATACGATAAGAAAAATGATGTACACTGGAGGAAGGAAATCAGATTTTGATTTCGGCTTGGGGGTTTTGAAATTCGGCTTGTGATTACCAACACAAGAAAGATGCAGTTGTAAAAAATAAATAAATAATTTAAAACTAAACATGCAATGAAAAAAAATAAACATGCCATGGTTAATAAAGTACTAAACAACTATGCAAATGACAAACACTACTAAGGAATAGCAATTATATTTTAGGGGTGTGAAAGTTGAAAAGTGAGAAATGTTTGATCCCCTTTGTTCTAGCCGTTGTTACCGCATGGCCAGCAAAATTGCATGCTGCATTTGTAGGTCAAAGAAATGAATGGCCATCTTAGCCTAGGCCTTAGAATTAAAGTAAAAGGAGAATTTGGGTAAAAAGGTGAATCTTTTGGACCAATTAAAATGCCCTCTCCTAAATGCTGGGATCGCCTTTTTTGGCCAAGTTAGTTGTCTTAGTTGTCCAAAGGTGCATTCACACTAGATGCGAATGAAGCGAATAAATCGCGATATTCGCGCATAGTTGGACGCTTGAACATTTTGAGTTTACACGCTTCATTTGCACGTGAAATACGCTTCATTCACGCGTGAAATTCACTACACAACAGACGTGAATTCGCGTCATGGGAGGGGCTTCTGCCAGGCAGCTCCAGTCTCGTTGTTAAATTTATTCCTATTTTTGTAAAAGTACGAAGTAGTATCGTACAGCTCTGGGTACCCACATACAACCACGATTAATTTGTCCTCCATTGTTGTTTGGGATTTTCTGTCTCCGCTCGTAATCACGTCACTGCTAGAGCAAGCTCCTGATTGGTTAACGCAGCGCGAATATCTGCCAAAGTTCAGATTTTTCAACTCAATTCGCTCAATTCGCGCTGCGTAATTCGCTTCATTTGCGCCGCCTCATTCGCGCGAATAGCACTGCAGGATTGTCTATCGCTTCTTTGCATTGACTTAACATGTAAATCATTCACGCGTAATGCTTCATTCGCGTCTGGTGTGAACACACCTTTAGCCTCCTTATCTGATATCACCGGACGTTTGTTTGTGTTAGTCCATTGGCATCCAATCAAATTGTAACAAACCATCCTCCACTATAGCAGTTCACGATTTCACACTTACATCTACTAGCACGATAAACGTAATGCGTATTTGGCGTGTATGGTAATACGTTGTAGGCGTGCTGTCCTGGGGGAGGGCTCCTAGCCGGGAATGGCCCGAACCCAGTGAACCCCCCCCGTGTGATGAGAATTCTAGTGATATTGGTGGAGAAGGGGTGGTGGAGGGATGCTGCTTAACCGTCAACTAGATGGAGGTAAGACAGCTGTATTTATGTCCAAGGGTTGATTACCTAGATTGTGTACCACCTGTGTTAATTAGGCTGAGTATCTGACGTGCTCCTCCCAAACTTGGTTTATAACCTTCGTTTCTAAACTTCATTTCACGATTTCACACTTACATCTACTAGCACGATAAACGTAATGCGTATTTGGCATGTATGGTAATACGTTGTAGGCGTGCTGTCCTGGGGGAGGGCTCCTAGCCGGGAATGGCCCGAACCCAGTGAACCCCCAAAAAGCAATAGAATGTAGGACAGCCGCCAGACTAAGATTCCCCCCCAAATACGCGTTTGAAATCTGGCGGGAGCTAGTTCCGAGGAGTAACTTGTGTGGCAGGCCGGGGGGGTCTACGTGCTCTGAGGGAGCGGTTTGGCATGCATGAGTGGGCCCCACCGACCGCCGGAGTGAACTTCGTGGTTTTGGGGCGACCGGTCGGGGAGGGCTCAACCGAGGCCCAGCGATGGAGGAGCAGCGTGGTTGGAGCCCTGGCCAGGAGGACCCGAGTTGCCTGCAGTGGAATAGTTCACGGATTCGGCATACCGGCCCTACTGGCCATCAGGCCCTGCTAATCAGAGGACAGAGGGCGGTATCTGGCCGAGAGGACCCATGAAGCCTCCGATAGGGCACAATACCCCTTCGTCGGACAGGTGGGTCCTATCAGCTAGGCAGATAAAAAGAGTGGCTCTACGGGAGGCCAATACTCACTGAGTCTAACGGGTTAGTCTCGTCTGCCAAGGGGGAAGCGGTAAGACGTCTCGTTGTGAGGCTCACGTCGACGCCCAACGGGGGCACAATACCCGCTGTGTTGGACGGGTAAGCGTCGCCAGCGTGGGACTAGAAAAGGTAAGGTTGTCTGGCCGGGAGCACCTCGCCGGCGTCCGATGGGAGATCAAGACTCACTGCGTCGGACAGGTGAAGACGGAAAGGTAAAGTTTGGTTGGGATGCTTAGCCGACATCCAACTGGTGGACGTGCCCGCCTGTTTGATGGGTTAGCTTCGCTGACGAAGGAGGAAAAGGTGAGGTTGTCCAGCCGGAAGGCTCTTGCGGCATCTGACGTGAGATTAATACTTGTGAGCCGGGTGGTCGAACCTCACCGGTGGTGGACTGAAAGCTAAGATTGCCAAAACGGCCGGGTATGTCGCGTTCGACGGGGTTCGATATTTTGGTGCGAGCAGACGGAAGAGCGTTTGTATGGCCGGGAGAACCTCGCCGGCGTCCAACAGGAGAATAAGACTCGCTGTGTTGGACAGGTAAAGACAGAAAAAGTAAGATTGTCTAGCCGGGAGCACCTCGCCGGCGTCCAACGGGAGATCAAGACAGGAAAAGTAAGGTTGTCTGGCGCGGGAGCACCTCGCCGTTGGGACAGGTAAAGACAGAGTAGTAAGATTGTCTGGCCGGGAGCACCTCGCCGGCGTCCAACGGGAGATCAAGACTCGCTGCATTGGACAGGTAAAGACATAAAAAGGTAAGATGTGTGGCCGGGAGGCTCTCGCCGACATCCGACGGGAGGAAAATACTCGCGGTCTGGATGGGTAAGTCTCGCCGGCCGTGGGGTGGAAAAGGTAAGGTTGTCTGGCCGGGAGCACCTCGCCGGCGTCCGATGGGAGATCAAGACTCACTGTCGGACAGGTAAAGACGGAAAGGTAAAGTTGGGTGGCCGGGAGGCACTCGCTGTGACCTGACTGGAGATGGCAGCTCGCAGCCTGGATGGGTGAGACTCTCCGGCCGCAGGATGGAAAAGGCAAGTTTTTTGGCTGGGAGGCTCTGGTCGTAAGTGATGGTTCGCGGTGTCAGCAGGGGGAGCCTCGCCAAGCGTGTGATTTGAATGAAGTAAAAGCCAGGAAAGCTCGCACCGAGTTTTATGAAACAAGAGTTTGGTGGGTTGATTTAATGTGAGACTGGTCCGTTCTGATGTAGCTTTGGAAAGCTTCTGAAGACCATCTCCCTAGGGTTTGGATCTGGTGTTTAGTGAGGCCTTTTTGGGCCGCTGACGTTGCTGCCCCGATGCGAAAAGAGTGGCTGGAAAACTTTCTTGCTGAGATCCCTGCTGATAGCAGGACAGCTTTTAGATGTTTTTGGAACCAGGTGCGACTGGCTGGTTTCCCGGCATGGTCTAAAAATAAGGGTTCGAGGGGGGATTTAGCTTGGAAAATTCTGAGGCAAAGATACTCGCGAACGGCTTGGTAAGGTTGGATAGGCGAGGGGAGATTGAAAATGTAAACGAAGTAACCTTTCTTGACTTGGTCTGTCTTACTTTGTTTGATCAAAAAGGAGATGGTTTCGCTATCAAGGATGGTTAGGTCCGAGATGGTGGGGTTAGTGGCTGGGTCAAATTTGGAGGAGATGGCTAGCTCGGAGCATCTCAAAAACCCCCAAAAAGCTAAAATGAACATGGTGTCGAATGTACGGGCGGTACTGGGGGTCTGGTAACCCGTGCGGAGGGTGTGGATGCACTTGGTGAGGATGTCTAAGGTAATGGGTAGCCTGGAGTCGGGACGAGTAGGTCGGGTTCGCTGAATTCCTCTTATCAACATAGCAGTTTGAGAATTGCTAATATCGGGTGACGGAGCGCCGTACAACAGCTTGTGGAAGAATTGGATACTGCATATGTAACCTTTGATGGAGCTGACTTGGAGGCATTTAATGCTGTTGAGAAAAGAGATAAAAGAGGTTATTGAGAGTAGAGAAAATTCAGGGAACGGAATATTATGAGAGAGATGGAACGACTTGAAGCATTTCCATGCTGTGGAGTGTTCTGGGGGAGACAGCCTGGAGGATGGTGTCGAGTGATTTGTCCAGGAGGGGTTTTAGCGGGTGGCTTATGGAAATATTAATTGTGAATATGGAGGTACTGGGGTTGGGAATTTGTCCGCCTCTGGAGCCAACTTCCTGAATTTCTGAAACAAAAAGCGAGACAGAGAGTCAGCGACTTGGTTTTTAGAACCTGCGATATGTTTGGCAACTATTACGAATTGGTCGCATGCCGAGATCCATTTTAATCGTCTTAGGAAAGGCGTGAGGGCGGGAGAATGGGAACGGCCCTTGTTGACACACTGGACGACTGCTTCGTTGTCGCAGTGTACTAAGATACATTTTGAGGACCATTCGTTTCCCCATAAGAAGGCTGCTACCACGAGGGGGTAAAGCTCCGCGAGAGCTGAGGATTGTGGCAAATCCAGTAGCTGGGCGGGCCATGGAGATGCGAACCAGCGCCCTTGGTAAAAACCTCCGAAACCGATTGAAGGAGCCGCGTCTGTGAATAGATTGATGTCGATGGGAGACGAAACGAGGTTGTTATAGAAGAGGGAAAGGCCGTTCCATTGTTTAAGGAACATGGTCCATAACCTGAGCTCGTCGCGGCATCCTTGGGATAGAGAAATTAGGTCCTCGAGCGCGCGGGCAGATGAAGCGAGTACGAGGAGATGCGAGATAAAAGGGCGACCTTGGGGGATGATGCGCATAGCGAAATTTAAATGCCCGAGCAGTGACAGGAGTTCGTGTTTGCGACAGCAACGGCTGTTGACAAGGGTAGCGGCGACGAGGATTATACTATCAATTTTTTCCTTCGGTAGCGAAACCTGGGTTATAACTGAGTCTAGATTAATGCCGAGAAATTCGATGGATGTTGCTGGACCCAGGTTTTTTTCCTGTGCGATGGGGATTCCTAGCTCGAAAAAAACTTTTTGGACTGTGAGGATGAGGGCGGCTGGGATGGCCTCGGGGGGCGAAATGATTAGAAAATCATCTAAAAGGTGGATGAGATGGGGAATGGCGTAATTGTTAGATAGAATCCAGCAAATTGCTTCTGAAAGCATGTCAAAGATTTTTGGGCTACTTTTGCAACCGAAAGTTAGGCGGACGGCAAAGTAAAATTTCCCTGCCCATTGTACCCCGAATAAATGCCATGCATCTGGATGGATAGACATCACTTTGAACGCGGAAGTGATGTCTATTTTCGCAAGCCAGGCTCCTTGCCCCGCAATTTTAATTAATTCTCTATGTCGTGGTATCTAAGAGAAAATTCGTCGAGGGGAATCAGGCTATTAATACTGGGGACTGTGGAATTGTGGGGAGAAGACAAGTCGACGATTAGCCGTTTTTTGCCTGAAAATTTTCCTGTGGCTATGCCAATGGGGCTGACGCGAAAGACTTCGAAAGGGGGTTCGTTGAAAGGTCCGATCATGAAGCCTGACTTGACTTCTTTCTCAATGAGATCGTTTACGACGTCGGGCTCGGCGTGGGCGGATTGAAGATTGTTACAGATGTGACTTTGGGAAAGCGCGCATTCGACGCCGGGGTTAAAACCGTAACTAAGACCGGACAGGAGATATTCGCGGAAATCTTTATCTGGATGGTGGGTGAGCTCGGTGGCTAGTCGAGAAATATTCACGGGAGTCGATAAGTAATTTTTATATTTTTTATTCACGGCCTTGGACACAGGGCATACACTGCGAGCATGGGCTCCGCCGCAGAAACTGCAGATATGAAGGTAGCGGCATCGATGTCTAATGCACTTCCAGTTATTGAACGCAAAGCATGTCTGCCTGTTGTCCGCTGCGTAAGGAGCTGGTTCATAGTCTGGGTACGAGATGGTTGCTGGTCTCGGGACGTAGCTAGTGGACTTCGCAGAGGTGGGTTCTGGGTATGTGGCTGAGGGATTGATCCGTGGGCAATTCGTGGTGGAGTGGGCGACTGACCGGCACACGGCGCACGCGATGTTCCTGCAACCTAGGAACACCCTGCTGTGGAGATCTAGATCGAGCGCGCCCCAGTAAGGGCATTGGTTCCACTGTGCAATTCGGACGGCGCATTTTGCGGAGAACAGTTTGTGGTATGTGTAGAAGTGCCCTCCTCCATAGGACAACGCGAGTTCGGCTATGATGGCCAGATAGTCGTTGAGCTCGCGTCGCCTGTGAGGGAAGACTGAGCAAATGATCTCTGTGAAACGACTGAAAGCTATGGACAGGGTTCGTACACATTTTTACCAACAAATTTCCATGACTTTTCCATGACTTTTCCATGACTTTTGTGACAATTTCCATGACCTAATTTCACATTATTTTACAATAAGAATAAAAATCTGTTCAAATTATCATAGCATTTTAACTAAAATGAATGACTATTAATACTATTGTTTGCTTTTTTGTTTTAGTACAAGCTTAAACTGCGCCAGATGTGAAGGTCCTTGCAGTCCGAAATTTCACATGCAAAAACGCATACAAACATTTCTGACTCGGTGTGTAAGGACCTTTACTCCACACAGAGAACATATCACTATTATCATTTATTTAACTCAGTTAAACGCAGGGCCAGAATTTCGTTTTGCAATATATATATATATATATATAGGGCCCTATGAAATCCGTTTTAATTTTTCCCAAATTCCATTTTATTTTTTTCTAAATTCATTTTTTTACCGTTTCAATTTTTCTAGATTCCGTTTTTTTTCCGTTTTCATTTTTATAGACTCCTTTTTAATGATCAAATTAAATTGTATTTATCAAAAAGCATGTCTAATTAATTAAAATCATGAAACTTAGACAATTTAATTTATTAAAAGTGTAACAAAAATGACATGTTTATGGCCGTATGAAATGTTATATTTTTTTCTTACCTTATGTTTAATTTGTTGCCAAATTCTGTTTTAGCTCATCTGATTATTTGAATGCATACAAATTTTTTTTTTACTCTTACAGTAGCCTTATGAATTGTTATTTTTCCTCAGAAATTCTGTGTTGTGTATTTAAATTTGACTGGTTATCAGATTAAGGCATGAAACATCGATTTAATTTATATTTTTAATGATGAAAATTAAACACATTTACATGTTGAAAAATAAAGGGGATTTAGCCTACTATTAAAAATAAAATATTTTGTGATTATGTCTTAATAAAATAAAGTTGTATTATTTTTCAACAGTAGTAGTAGACGTGTTTTTAAATTAGAACTAAATTCATAGTTTCATTGTTTGTAGGGACAAACAGATGCAGATAATTAAAACATGCACATTTCTTCTCTTTCTCTGTCACTCTTAAAATGGGCATATTTGAGAAACAAGTCGAGTAGTTTGCTTCACTGAATAGAATTGTCGGTCATTTAACATTTCTTTCGTAAAACAGTTGACTAAACATCTTACCTCGCTCTCTTGCTCAGCATCTGTGAACGCTAAACTCCGCCTACTTTGATTTGATTTGAATTAAATTACTTTGACATTGACGAGCGCTGTTTGCCGCTGAGGCAGAGCAGACTTTTAAAGCTTTTTTTGTCATCCTAACAAGAGCGCTGCGTAATCGAGGACAGCAGATGCTCATGTAGGCCTATAATTATCTTTATTGAAGTGAGTTAGGTTTAAATCGCAATCGTCAAGCATTAATTAATGATTTTTGTTGTTGCAATTTTACACATAATAATCCACGATGATCACAGTACACAAAACTGAAATTGCACGTCAAAATAACAGTCAATATTTTTTGAGACCCACCCCCCAAAAAATAAATTAGCCTACTTTCCACAAATCACGTTTTCAGGGGAGCCCATGTATTATTAAGGGGAGCCCCTAGCTCCCCCGTAGTTCGCACCCTGCTCACCAGGATGGCCATTTTAACATAATTTTGTGTGTAATTTTGCCGCTTAAACGCTAGAAGCTGCACTTTTAGAGCCCCATATTTCAGCCTCGACTTTTAGTTTATGGCTTCGGGACAATTTTCACATCAGACGCGGGCCGGGCATCGGGCTTGTTTTAGGATTCCTCCTTATTTTTGTATTTTAGAAATCCATCAATTATTATGGTGATGAAAAGGATTAGCCGCTCGTGGAAACAATACCGCGACTGACAAGAGCAGCTCGACCTGTCTAATAGCACACATTTGTCTAGGTTAAACGTTTAAACTAACATTGTGATATGCTTTTTTAAGTATTTTATATAGATTTTATTTTAGTCAAGTGGTGATTTAAAAAGGCTAAATTGATCAAACATAATAGCCAAACTCACTGTCTGCAGCTGGCCGATTGCTCAAAAGATACTTTAAAAACAAAAACTTGAATTTAATAAACAAATAAATTTTCCAAACATATTTCTAAATTAACTTAATAAAGAAACGAAATACGCTTTGCCATTAAAAACGAAACTGAACTATTTTAATGGCTAGAACAGCAGCTGTGTAATGGGGAAGAGAGAAAGAAAGACATGGGCTCCAGTCGGACTCGAGAAGGTAATTCTGATCATCTGCTGGACAAGGATTGGACTGGGGCGTATGTTTGAGGCCCGTGCAGGATTCTACTGAGCTTGTTTGGTACCAAAGTCAATTTGGTGCTCGCAAGGCGGCTTTATACGGACGCCATTTGGACATGACTGAGTGCAGCGCAGTGGAAACCGCCTCTGGAGCGCGCGAGTACAGAACGGCTTAAAAAGACGTACAAACAAATAATAGGCTACATTTTAGTGACAATGCAACAATGACCCGATTAGGCAGGTGACAATTCTGTCAACTGTACCAAAATGCCAGAGAAAGACTTGTATCGCACCGTGCAGCTCTTTAGTGCAGACGAGATGCGCTGATTACGTGTTTTAAGAGAAAGTCAATGAGAGAAAACACAGCTGATGAATCCGTTTTCAAATGACCGATTTGATATTCTGTGTGGATCTATTTACTCTTCAGCCTACAAGCTATAGGCTATTGAATAAATGTGTGAATATCCATCATTTTAAATTCGAAAGCTGCGGGAAAGAGTAGAAATATGCGATATAGCCCATGCGCAATCCCGTACCGAAATTCAGGACCCGAATAAACATAATTGTATTATACAAAGATTTGTAAAATAGATTTCCATGACTTTTCCAAAACTTTCTGGGTTTATTCATTTTTCCAAAACTTTTCCAGGCCTGGAAAATGCGGTTTTAAAATTCCATGACTTTTCCAGGTTTTTCATGACCGTACGAACCCTGTATGGAAAACTCGTATGCGAGATGACAGGGGATTGTTTTTTTTTTATGTTACTGAGAAATCCCCGCAATCTATCTGACGGTTTGAGTCCGATGTGGGCAGGAGGGAAAGGAGTGAGGAGAGATCGACGTCTGCACCTGCTAAAATCTGCGCTCGGACGTTGTGTGCCGCTTGCGGGGGTTCTGTGGCAATGGCATTTGCTGGGACGGTCATTGGTGTAGCAGTGAAAGAGCGAGTATTGCGGTTTTGCTTGGAGGAGAGTGTTGTAAGCGGCCGGAGGCGCTGTATTTTGCGGCCCGGTGTCTACCTGGGTTATCGGCCCTGAGCTGAGAGGGGTAGGCTGAGGGATTGGGTTGGGAGGCCACTGCGGCCATGTGCTTGCTTGGGCTACGGGCCGGGTTGTGGGGCTACGTAAGCCAGCCACTGCGGCCAAGCGTTTACTTGGGCTGCGGGCTCTGGGCAGAAGGGGTGGGCTGCGGAGCCGGAACTGGAGGTGACCAGAAGCCCGTTTGAGTTATGGGCTCCGGTATTGCTGACTGGAAAGCCGTGCCGGATGGCTGAGCTGCAGCCGGATCCTCTGCGGGCCTTGCATCTGCGAAATCGGGGGCGCGGCCTTGGCTTGCCAATGGCCTGGTGCCGCTATCAGGAGCCCTTCGGGAGCTGGTCTTCGAGCGAGAGGAAGAAGGAGGAGTCCAGCGGGGTGAGGCCGTATGTTTGCGCTTTCGTGTATACTCCGCTTTAGGGGTATTTTACGTGGAGCCTGGAGAGGGTAGTTGGCTTGTCGGAATTCTGGCTAATGCCTGCCTCATATAACTCCGCTTTAGTGGATTTACGTGGAGCCTGGATGTCGGAATTGGCTAATGCCTGCCTCAGACTCGCCACGGTCCACTTCTCGATAGGCGGAAACGCGGGCCTGGTGGACCGGTATGAAGACGCCGGGGAATCGGCTTGTGTTCTCGCCGGAGAAGGTGAACAGATGCCTGGGCGTTTTGGAGGACGCGACGTAGCTCGGCGAGTCGCGGGCCGTCCGCGAGCAGGAGCCTGGGGCTCGATTGCGTGACTGCGCAAGGACTTAGAGCCGGTTGGCTGCGGGGATGCTACCGGAGAGATAGATTCGTCCCCTGACGAGGAAGTATCGACACGCGACATTGTAAAAGACGAGCGGACCAGATGCTGCTTAATCGTCAACTAGATGGAGGTAAGACAGCTGTATTTATGTCCAAGGGTTGATTACCTAGATTGTGTACCACCTGTGTTAATTAGGCTGAGTATTTGACGTGCTCCTCCCGAACTTGGTTTATAACCTTCGTTTCTAAACTTCATTTAGAAAGGGCCCATTTTATAAACTTGGCCCCCTGGAAAGTCATCTTGTCTGCTGGTGCACTACATGCATATGTTCACATTTCAGCAAAGCATGCCGATTTGCATTTAAAACTTCAATGACATGTTGGCCAAAAATGCCATTCAGCTGAATAATCACATTATCAAGGCTTGCTTAAAAGCTGTGAAAATGTAAGTCTTTCCATTAAAAAATATTTGTGCTGTGGTAGGTAGGCTATACTGAGTTTGTTTTAGTGCAGCTATAAAAAGCAATGCACTTAGCTTCTTATCAAATTGGAAAATGTAAAAATACATGTTTTTCTGTAACATGAAAAATTTAGAACCATGGACAGTGACAGTTCTGCAAGACTGTAAATATTGATCAGTGAACATGGATTATGATATTGAGTGAGTTTAATGTTAGATGAATACAGAAAACAGCATAAACATAATATATTTATGTTAATTCAACACCTTGTCAACAATGTTGCATACCTCATTATAAGGATCACAGCTCACACAAAATCACAAAATTACAAAAACAGAGATGAAAAGACAAGAAAACCTGGACTGCAGTTTGTTTTGTAAACTATAAGGTTTTCTAACTTGTTTTAGAGCAGTCGCTCAGTCCTTTCAAAAACGATTGAAGTGTATTGATAAAAACATAAAAGGCAAATATATGTACACTGAAGAGTATGCTCTATAGGGTCAAATAAACACATTTCCAACTCGTTCTGGAGCACTATGACCCTTTTTTCTAAAGCTATTGAAGTGGACCATGTGTCAATGGAGAAACCTATACAACATGTAATTAATAGGTATGAAACGTATAAAGCAAAACTTGTACAATAAAGAATTGTAGCTTGGTCTTTGAGACTAAATAAAGAATTTATAATCTTCCTTGGATGACTTGATCTGATTTTTCCAGACCTATTGAACTGTGTAAGGTGTCAATGAAGAAACCAATGCAACACGCTGGGAGCATAAAGCAAAAACTTGCATAAGAAAGAAAGAGTGTCAGGGTTTGTCAAGGGAGGACCCAGATGCAGAATGAACAGGGGGAATAGTTTATTAAGAACAATGGGTACACAAAAGGACGAGGCGGGCAGACAGTCCACACAATAGGGCAGGGCACACAACCGGAGAACAGGCTGGTTGGAGAAGGGGGATAGCTCCAGACTTTGAGGCAAACGGGACAAGGTAGCTGTGGATGGTAACACTTGATGTCCCCAAAGTCAGTCAGGTCAGGAAAATCGGCGACCAGGGAGGACTCAGGGAGCAGAGCAGGAACCAACACGACAGACAAACACAATGACAAGACAACAGGATGGACAAGAGATAGACACCAATAAAAAGTAAAAACTTGCAACCGATGACTAAGGGAAAACACAAGAAATAAAACAGATAAGTAAAATTAAAACTCAAAATCAATACTAGAAATTATAAACTGGAACTTATGAAACCTAAGGGATACCAAAAGAAATAAGCTAGGAATAAATGGCTAGAACTTCAAACAAAAACGAAGAACTAAACCAAGCCTGGAACTGGACTATAGACTAAACACAAGAACAAATAAAAAACGAAGATACAACGAGAGGAGGAAGCATACAAAACCAGATAGGATGCAAAAGGCTGTATTGAAAGCTCTAACTAGACTAATGATAATAGCTAGACGCAAACACATTCAATGTACACAAACGAACCAGTAAAGACGAGGGAAAAGGAGCACTATATAAAGGAGCGGATGACATGAGGATCAGGTGGACACAATCAGGTAAATGAGGACTAGACGAGGACTAAACAAGGGGTAACTGGAAACAAGGAGGCAGGACAAAAGGGGCACATAGCCAACACAAACAAAGACACAACCATGTGCTCAGGCACAAGACAAACAAAGAAACATTAAACATAGACAAAACAGACAAGGCTGCCAGGGCAGAGCCCTGACAAAGAGTGGTAGTATGTTCTTTATGGTCAAATAAATATTTAGCATTTTGTTTTGGAGCGGGTGACCCTCTTTTCAAAAGTTATTGAACTGATGATGTGCCATTGAAGAACCCCATAGAATACAGTGATGATATAAATGTAATATACAGGTGCTGGTCATATAATTAGAATATCATCAAAAAGTTGATTTATTTCACTAATTCCATTCAAAAAGTGAAACTTGTATTTTAATTCAATACATGTATACATTCATTCCACACAGACTGATTTGATATTTCAAGTGTTTATTTCTTTTAATTTTGATGATTATATAATCTGACAACTAATGAAAACCCCAAATTCAGTATCTCAGAAAATTAGAATATTACTTAAGACCAATTTGACAAAGAAAGGATTTTTAGAAATCTTGGCCATTGATGGGTATGAAAAGTATGAACATGAAAAGTATGAGCATGTACAGGTTTGTTGGGGCACTCAATACTTAGTTGGGGCTCCTTTTGCAGCCTGAATTACTGCAGCAATGCAGCGTGGCATGGAGTCGATCAGTCTGTGGCACTGCTCAGGTGTTATGAGAGCCCAGGTTGCTCTGATAGTGGCCTTCAGCTCTTCTGCATTGTTGGGTCTGGCATATCGCATCTTCCTCTTCACAATAATACCCCATAGATTTTCTATGGGTTAAGGTCAGGCGAGTTTGCTGGCCAATTAAGAACAGGGATACCATGGTCCTTAAACCAGGTACTGGTAGCTTTGGCACTGTGTGCAGGTGCAAGTCCTGTTTGGAAAATGAAATCTGCATCTCCATAAAGTTGGTGGTCAGCAGCAGGAAGCATGAAGTGCTCTAAAACTTCCTTATGGTATAATTACGGCTGTGTGTGACCTTGGACCTCAGAAAACACAGTGGACCAACACCAGCAGATGACATGGCACCCCAAACCATTGACACTGCTGTGGAAACTTTAAGAGAAGAAGACTGGACCTCAAGCAATTAACGTGGATTCTGTGCCTCTCTCTCTTCTCCAGACTCTGATTTCCAAAGAAAATGCAAAATTGACTTTCATCAGAGAACATAACTTTGGACCAACTCAGCAGCAGTCCAGTCCTTTTTGTCTTTAGCCCAGGCGAGACGCTTCTGACGCTGTCTGTTGTTCAAGAGTGGCTTGACACAAGGAATGCGACAGCTGAAACCCATGTCTTGCATACGTCTGTGCGTAGCGGTTCTTGAAGCACTGACTCCAGCTGCAGTCCACTCTTTGTGAATCTCCCCCATATTTTTGAATGGGTTTTGTTTCACAATCCTCTCCAGGTGCGGTTATCCCTATTGCTTGTACACTTTTTTTCTACCACATCTTTTCCTTCCCTTCACCTCTCTATTAATGTGCTTGAACACAGAGCTCTGTAAACAGCCAGCCTCTTTTGCAATGACCTTTTGTGTCTTGCCCTCCTTGTGCAAGGTGTCAATGGTCGTCTTTTGGACAACTGTCAAGTCAGCAGTCTTCCCCATGATTGTGTAGCCTACAGAACTAGACTGAGAGACCATTTAAAGGCTTTTGCGGGTGTTTTGAGTTAATTAGCTGATTAGAGTGTGGCACCAGGTGTCTTCAATATTGAACCTTTTCACAATAATCTAATTTTCTGAGATACTGAATTTGGGGTTTTCATTAGTTGTCACTTATAATCATCAAAATTAAAAGAAATAAACACTTGAAATATATCAGTCTGTGTGGAATGAATGTATACATTACACAAGTTTCACTTTTTGAATAGAATTAGTGAAATAAACTTTTTGATGATATTCTAATTATATGACCAGCACCTGTATATGTGAGGCGCAAATTATTTATAAACCATCTTGAAGAATGTTTCCACTAGTTTTTGAAAGTGTTCCCCCAAAATAAACATGCTTTCTGAGTACTTGTCAATAATCTGACATAATTAGCCCCATGGACAGTGATCTTTTTTCAGGACTGTGTGAGATTAAAAAAGATTTATTTCTATGTTTAATTTGAGATACACTTCCTGACTAAGAAAGTGTCAGGAAATTCAGGTGTTTGAGATAGCTTCCTGACCATTTGAGCTTGAGACAGCTGCCTTTTGTCTCTATGATAATGGTAAATCAATGAGTCAGAC
>JAPDDN010000334.1:0-15000 GCA_027422405.1 Ptychobarbus kaznakovi
TTTATGCATGTTGATGCTCAATGGTGCTGTTTGAAACTGTCATGTGCTTCAGGACTGAACAACACACAAGCTGAATGTGAGATATTGTTTCATATTGATATAAGACGGCTGTCTGAGAAAACAGTCACTTGCTCCTCTAATAAACACCTACAGGAGGACATTTGCTTCACAGGAGCCACGTGTTCCTCATTACATCTCATTTATTAACTCTTGTGATCAAACACATCATTGTGTCATGTTTGGCAGCTTATAAACTGAACAGAAATCACTAAATCACACATTAATATCTGAACATTCAGGTTACATCTGTATGACATCTGTGAGAACACAATGAGCTCATGGGATTTCAGAAAAGTGGAAAATAAGAGGAAAATAAACTCTTACACAGAGATGAGCAGGTGAAGGAGTATTAATCAAACTAGCAGAAGAAACTGAAGCTCCAGTAAATGTTTGGTGGATCAAAAACAGGAGCAAGAGCTCATGTGATGTGATGAAGATGAATGAAATTAACTTCATCTTCAGTCATTTATGATGAGATTTAGTGTCTAGTCAGAATTTACATTAAAGGACACATCTTACTGAAGACAAAGACATGAGACTATCAGAGAGATGATCTTACCACAGTTTCTCCAGTTTACAGTCAGGATTTTGTAGTACATCAGAGAGCAGATTCACTGATTTTCCTATTTTATTCTCAGACAGATCCAGTTCTCTCAGGTGTGATGGGTTTGATCTCAGAGCTGAAGCCAGAGCAGCACAACCTTCATCTGTGACGCCACAATCTCTCAACCTGTAGAGAACAATGACACACTCTTCACTCTCTCAGATCAGATCAGTTTAGCTGAGAATACATTAATAAAGAGAAAGAACAAATCAATGTGTGATGCATCATTGGACTGAGATTTAAAATGACCAAGAACAAAAAAACATGATCATAAATCATTTAAAGCCTCATTCAAAAAAAATAAAAAAAATGATTTATTGCACTGTCAGTATTTTTAACCAAATGTAGACATTCATACAAATCTGTTTAATCACACTATCCATGACTGAGCTTTATAGTGTTATTTAGATCTGTTTTATATGTGAAACCCGACAATGCGAGAGCGAGACAGAATCCATGTGCAAGCTTTTATTAAGAGGCATGCTCAAAAACACAGGCTAAGTCAACAACTGGCAAACAGGTATATTGAGGGCAAGGCAGATGAGTACTCAGATAAACGGCGTGTCTTCGATCACGAACAATATCCAGAGGGCTTGACAAGAGGGGTAATCCAGGTACGAGGCAGGAGATCAAGAACCACAACTAGGCAACACGAAAAGACTAGACTAAACTAAAAGAGAAACGGAAACCAGGAATGGCTCTGTAAAGCAGCTAACACTCGGAGAGTGAAAAACGCAGAACAACGCAGGAGACTGGACTAAAACAAACACGAAAGGCTTGGTACGAGGCTAACATTAGGAGAATGCTAAATGCTAACAATACTCCAGAGAATGAGGAATCCGTGTTTGAGTAGGTCGTGGATATGCAATCAGCTGTGTGTTCATGCAATTAGCTGTGTGTTCCGTGCGTGTATCGTCAGTGCAATGTTGATGGATTTGTAGTCTGAGTGGAGTGCAACTGATGTAGTGCAAGAGTCCATGTGTGAGTGAGTGACCTCTGGTGGTGAATAAGGGAAGCCCATGAACCGGATTCGTGACAATAGTATGGTATTGCTGTGTGTGTGTGTGTGTGTGTGTTGTGGTGTGTGTGTTTTGTTGTGTGTGTGTGGTGTGGGTGGGTGTGTGGGTGTGTGTTGTGTGTGTGTTTTGTGTGTGTGTGTGTGTTTGTGTGTGTTGTTGTGTGTGTGTGTGTGGTGGTGTGTGTGTGTTGAGAGAAGATCACCTACACTGTGAGATATTATTTATACTTAGTGTAAATTGTGGCAGATAGTACTTACACCTCAATGTAT
Source organism: Ptychobarbus kaznakovi (assembly GCA_027422405.1). Taxonomy (NCBI): domain Eukaryota; kingdom Metazoa; phylum Chordata; class Actinopteri; order Cypriniformes; family Cyprinidae; genus Ptychobarbus; species Ptychobarbus kaznakovi. Next base: position 1,953 of record JAPDDN010000334.1, read on the forward strand.
TGCAGTGATTTATAAAACAGTACGTAATAACATATTCTTTATATGATTCTCTTCATTATAAACAGATGCTGTCTTATAGTGTCCTTACTTGTGTCTATTCCTAAAGCCCCCCCCCCCCCCTGCACCTAATCACACCACACCCCCCCCACACCTGCTCCTAATCACACTGAAGCTGCTGATCAGTAAAGCTGTTCTTGAAGCTGCAGGAAGAGACTCACGCTTTTGAGTTTGGGAACAATATGAGCTGCATGTGTTTGATTCACCAGAAAAAAAATTGAACGTGAGGACACCATGTATAACTTTAATTGTATTTATTTATTTAGTCATTTTTAGCAGACGCTTTTATCAAAGTGACTTACAAATGAGGACATTATAAAGCAATCAAAACCAACAAAAAGCAACAACATGCACTGCCATTACAAGTCCTGGTTACCAAACGCAGTACACGTAGAAGGATTGTTTTTTTTCAGAAAACTAGTATGTAACTTATAGAACAATTTAACTAGTGGTAGTTTTATAAAAAAGCTAGCATTAGAGATAAATATGCAATTGATAGATCAAATGTTTGTTTTTTTAAATAAAAAAAGACAGATTAGAATAAAATAAATTTAGAATAAGTGCTAGAGTAAGGGTCAAATAAAGATGGAAGAGGTGTTTTTTAGCCGTTTCTTGAAGATGGTAAGGATTGAGCTGCTGGGATTGAGTTAGGCATCAGTCCCACCAATGGAACAGTAAATGAAAAAGTCTGTAAAAATTAATTTTGTGCCTCTTGGGATGGTACAGTAATGCGTCGTTCACTTGCAGAACGCAACTTCTAGAGGGCATATAAGTCTGAAGTAATGAATTTAGGTAAAGGGTGCAGAGCCAGAGTGCTTCTTAGGCAAGCATTAATGCCTTGAATTAATGCGAGCAGCTATTGGTACCAGTGCAAATTGATGAACAGAGGTGAAGTGCGTTCTTTTCGGCTCATAAAGATTATTCTTGCAGCAGCGTTTTGATTAATTGTAGAGGTTTGATAGAACTGGCTGGAAGAAGCATTGCAATAGTCAAGTCGGGACAGAACCAGAGCCTGAACAAGGAGTTGTGTTGCATGTTCCGAAGAAAGGCCTGGTCTTCTTAATATTATATAATGCAAATTTGTTTATTATTATATAATGCAAATTTAAAATTACAGTTTTAGTAATGTGGTCTTGTAATTCAGCTTATCATCAATCACAACTACAAGGTTCTGCTGTTTTTGAATGATTTATGGTTGATGAGCCTAACTGGAATGAAATTGTGATGAAACGATGGTTGCTGAAGCCACAAGCAGTTCTGTCTTAGCTAGGTTTTATTGAAGGTATGGTCCTTCATCCACTAGAAATGTCCGCTAATGCTGAGATGCAAGCAGCTATCGTCAATCATCAGGATGGAATGAGAGGTGAGTGGAGTGTCATCAGCATAGCATGATATGAAAAGTCATGTTTCTGAATGACAGAACCTAGTGAAGCCATGTAGACAGAGAAGAGAAGTGTCCAAGAACTGAGCCCTGGGCACCCCTGTAGCTAGATGTTGAGACTTTTGGTACCTCACCTCTCCAAGATACTTTGAAGGACCTATCTGAGAGGTAAACACAAACCACTGCAGTGCGTTCCTGAGATGGCCCTTTCTCAATAGGGTTGACAGGAGGATCTGGTGGTTGACCGTATCAAAACCAGCAACATATCCACCAATATAAGTTAATGAAGACTTGGAAGCCTTCTTGTAAGTCTTAGTCTTCAACAACTGAGAGCAAGCTTTTCGTGGAATGTCCACTTCTGAACCAGATTGGTTACTAGTTAGGAGGTTGTTCTGTGAGAGAAAGGCAGTGACTTGTTGAACACATCTCGTTCAAGTGTTTTTTGCAATGAAAGGTAGAAAAACCGGTCTATAGTTCCCTAAAAGAGTTGGGTTAAGAGTGGTTTCTTAAAGTGGGTTATACGAGCCTGTTTAAATGCTAGGGAAAAGCACCAGTGAAGAGATGTGTTATGATGTGAGTGAGTGCAGAACAACTGCAGGATAACGGCTTGAAAGATGAGAGGGAATAGGACAAGGACAAGTAGTAGGATGAGTTTAGAGACTTCTGTCTCAGAGAGTGGAGAGAAGTAGTGAACGATTTATGTTTGCTGGAAAGATGTGCTTGACAGATTGTGGTGTGGGAATTGTGCAGTGAGGTTTGTAATTGTATTAATGAAGAATGTGGCAAAGTCGTCAGCTTTAGAGTTGATAAAGAAGGACAAAGAGGGAGGAATGATTTAAAGAGCATGCGAGAATTAGGTGAATTGTTAATTTGTCATGAATATGTCCTTTTAGTAGTGGAGACATTAGCAGAGAATATATATATTATACATATAGACATTTTATTTCCATGTTTTTTATATTTTCTTATTTTTCTTTAGGGCTAAACGATTCCTCGAGTAACTCAAATACAAAAAATAATCTCGAGGCTTCGTTTAGTCCATTTACTGTAACTATACATGGACCATTATTACTGACGCACTGATACCAGTCATGTTCAATACTATTATATGGATATTTAAAACCGTAAATCAATATGGTTGCTAGTTATGATGTCCCTAAGTTAGTTATGTTTTGTGAAAGACTAAGCGCCATTCATGTTGATTGTCTAATTCTCTCTCTCTCTGACACTGACACACACACACACTCCCCATTTTCACTTCACAAATATTTTACAGTGTGTCATAAATAATCTTACCACAGTTTCTCCAGTTTACAGTCAGGATTTTGTAGTACATCAGAGAGCAGATTCACTGATTTTCCTATTTTATTCCCAGACAGATCCAGATCTCTCAGGTGTGAGGGGTTTGATCTCAGAGCTGAAGCCAGAGCAGCACAACCTTCATCTGTGACGCCACAATCACTCAACCTGTAGAGAACAATGACACACTCTTCACTCTCTCAGATCAGATCAGTTTAGCTGAGAATACATTAATAAAGAGAAAGAACAAATCAATGTGTGATGCATCATTGGACTGAGATTTAAAATGACAAAGACAAAAAAAACATGATCATAAATCATTTAAAGCCTCATTCAAGAAAAATAAATATTTATTTATTGCACTCCTAATTTAAAACCAAATTGTCCTGTCTTAGTAACATTCATTCAAATCTGTTTAATCACACTATTCATTATAACAGATGCTTCTATAGTGTCCTTACTTGTGTCTATTCCTAAAGCCCCCCCCCCCCTACACCTGCTCCTAATCACCACATATTACTTTAATATATATAATCATATTACTTTAATTATATATATGAGATATTTTATTTCCATGTTTTCAATATTTTCATATGTTTTCTTTAAGGCTGAAGCAATTCCTAGAGTAACTCGAATAAAAAATACTCGATTACTAAAATAATCGATAGCTACAGCCCTAGTTTTCTTTAATATAACACCTCTCTGAGCTAATATACGATGGAATAAATGAGAAGAAATGCAGATTTGTACTCGGGTTGGTCTTCTCAAAAGCGCACTGTTCTTACTCTCGCACTTATCTGACTGGTTTCTTTAGTAATTTTGTCTGCTAACAGTCAAGCCTTTGCTAACAAGACGAGCTATTAGCACTTAGTGTAAACAGACAATCCATTTAAAGGTTTTGCTAATGCTTTAACATGAACACAGAAGTCCACACATGTACAAGAAACAAAGCCACACAATGTTTTACTTTCTGTATCTCTGTATCTTGATTGACAGTTGTCTCATCCAATCAGGAGTAAGTATTCCATTCACAAACAATACCTACTTTTTACATTTTGTCTGACTTGTCTTTGTGTTTTCAGACTTTTTTGGGTGATTTGTTTTTCACTTCACAAATATTTTACAGTGTGTCATAAATAATCTTACCTCAGTATCTCCAGTTTACAGTCAGGATTTTGTAGTACATCAGAGAGCAGATTCACTGATTTTCCTATTTTATTCCAAGACAGATCCAGTTCTCTGATCTCACACCTGGTGAGGGTTTGATCTCAGAGCTGAAGCCAGAGCAGCACAACCTTCATCTGTGACGCCACAATCATTCAACCTGTAGAGAACAATGACACACTCTTCACTCTCTCAGATCAGATCAGTTTAGCTGAGAATACATTAATAAAGAGAAAGTACAAACACAAATCACAAATAAACATGTTTGATGGATCATTGTATTGAGATCTAAAATGTCACAGAACAAAAACATGAGCCTCATTTAAGAAAGATAAATAATATTACTTTGTTGCACAATGTCAGTGGTTTAAAGGGGTCATGAACTGAGAAACTGAAATTATCTTGATATTTTGACATAAGAGGACATTGTACTCTAAAAACATTCTGTAAGTTTCAGAACTCAAAAAAAATGAAAAAACCCCAAAACAAACAAATTTTCAAACAAACTGTGTCTTTAGTCTAAAAACAGCTTATATTGAAGTTCTACTCTATGATGTAATAGTGTGGATAAGCTCCGCCTCCACAGAAGATCGACATCGCTGCTTGTTTAGCCCCGCCCACCGATTCACACATACAGTGTTTATGAGCTTTTCATACTTTAAGTTGTATAGAATTCTAATGACATTTTTGCAAAGTATGTTTGCACAAAAAAAAAAAACCATACAAAAAACAACTGGAAATATTTTAAATATAATTTGAATATATTTTGTTTTAAAAATGCATGTAATTGAAAACTTGAAGCAGTGCTGCGCAGAGAGAGAGTCATAAGAGAGCAGAGGGATCCGCATGCTTTCGAATCGCTCTCGTGACACTTTGATGTCATACACTGATCATTCAGCGCCGCTTCAAGTCCAACACACCTATTGTTTACGAGAGAGAGACAAACATGCAGGTCTATGTAGAAACCAAACGATAAAGATGCTCTGAAGACAAGAAGATGCTGTTCAGTGCCAAGCTGTGGAAAAAACAGTCTTTATATTGCCTTCCTTCTGATCCCAATGTTAGGAAAGAGTGAATTAACTTTATTTTTAATGAAGATCCAGACCGCGTCAGTAAGAAATCTGTCTTTTGTTCACTTCATTTTACCGCAGATTCTTTTACAAACAAGGCACAATTTGACGTGGGATTCTCAGAAAGATTGAAACTAAAAGACGATGTTGTGTCGACTATATTGGATCCGATGTGGCACCACACAAGTGTGAGTAACTGTTTTTATTACGTGATCACTATTGCTTTGTCTCTTCAGATTGTTTGATATGTATTGAGTTATTTATGTGTTTTTGATCTAAATCACAGCAGTGTCCATCTGTGAAGGACGTAGACTGTCAAACACACAACTATTAGCCAATCACAGCAGGGGGGCGTTTACTTCTGAGTCTACAATCCTCCACGTCTATTCAAACAGAGCGTTCTGATGAGGGGTCAAAAACAGCACAGAAAATAGCTCATTACTTCTAAATTATGTGTTTGATGTAAAAATCTTGACAACATTATAAGTGGACCTCAGAGAACAGTACAAAATAAAAAACAGAGGCAGTTCATGACCCGTTATAAAATACAATTAATTAAATTCCTTTTTTTGCAAAGACATTTTTAATTATTGACAAACCCAAATAATGTATTAATCTGCCACTTCTCTGTCTCTGAATCTAACAGTGTCACTGATCTGATATAAAACACATCAAAATACTGAGCACTAAACTCTGAACAACATCTGCAGCACTGAAGATTTATGAGCTTTTAACTTTGATTTTCTGAATGTTTTAACAGTGAAGTGATTGTTCTCAGTGATACTTACTGAACTGATCTGGATTCTTTAATCACAGGCAGCAGCTTCTGAAGAACTTTCATATTTTCAGGATCATTCTTTCCTTTAACAAATTTATCAAGACGAAACTCATTCAGTTCCTCTTCTGATGTCAACAACACAAAAACTACAGCTGACCACTGAGATGAAGAGAGTTTGGCTTCCTTTATTCTTCCAGATTTCAGATACTGTTGTATTTCCTCCACTAGTGAACGATCACCCAGTTCATTCAGACAGTGGAACAGATTGATGGATTTCTCTGGAGAGTCAATGGTCCTGATCTTCATCTTGATGTACTCAACTGTTTTCTTATTACTGTCAGAGCTGCTTCTTTTCAGTGTCATTATTTGTTGTAGAAGAATCTGATGAGACTTTACTGACAAACCCAGAAGGAACCGCAGGAAAAGATCCAGATGTCCATTTTTACTCTGTAGAGCCTCATCCACAGCTCTCTGATGCAGCTCAGATAATGAAACATGTTCTGATGGATTGAGTTTAAACCTGTCCTTCACTTTAGACCGCACACTCTGTTTGGTGATTGGCTCAAACACATTTGTGTTGTTGTTTGTACAGGAGAGGTGCACATATAGAGCTGCTAGATGTTCCTGAATGCTCAGATGAACAAAGCAGAAGACTTTCCCCTGATACAAGCCAAACTCCTCTCTGAAGATCTGAGAGCACAATCCTGAGTACACTGATGCTTCTGTCACATCAATGCCACACTCTCTCAGGTCTTCCTCATAGAAGATCAGGTTGCCTTTCACAAGCTGCTGAAAAGCCACTTTCCCCAGTTTGAGGATCATGTCTTCATCTGTCACCTTCTTCTCATAGTCCTTCTCATGTTTGATGTTGGTCTGAAGGATCAGGAAGCGTGTGTACATTTGAGTGAGAGTCTTGGGAATCTCTCCACTCTCTGCTCGACTCAACATCTTCTCCAGAACAGCGGCTGAGATCCAGCAGAACACTGGGATGTGGCACATGATGTAGAGGCTCCTTGATGACTTCAGGTGTGAGATGATTGTATCGGCCAGACTCTGATCACTGATTCTCTTCCTGAAGTATTCCTCCTTCTGTGGCTCATTGAAGCCTCGTACCTCTGTCACTCGATGGACACACTCAGAGGGGACGAGATCAGCTGCTGCTGGTCTGGAGGTGATCCAGATGAGAGCAGAGGGAAGCAGATTCCCCACAATGAGGTTCATCAGCAGCACGTCCACTGAGGCTGATTCACTTACATCACACAACCTCACATCACTCTGAAAATCCAGAGACAGACGACACTCATCCAGACCATCAAAGATGAACAACACTTTATATTCATCACTGGATATTTCTATCTCTTTAGTTTCAGGGAAAAAGACATGAAGAAGATCTGAAAGACTGAGTGTTTTGTCCTTCATCAGGTTGATTTCTCTGAAAGGCAGTGGAAATATGAGCTGGACGTCCTGATTCTCTTTCCCTTCAGCCCAGTCCAGGATCAACTTCTGCACAGAGACTGTTTTTCCAATGCCAGCGACTCCCTTTGTCAGCACAGTTCTGATGGCTTTGTCTTGTCCAGGTAAAGGTCTAAAGATGTCATTGCATTTGATGGCTGTGTCCTCTGTTGCTGCTCTCCTGGATTGTGTCTCAATCTGTCTCACCTCATGTTCATTACTGATCTCTCCACTCTCACTCTCTGTGATGTAGAGCTCTGTGTAGATCTCATTCAGGAGTGTTGGGTTTCCCTGCGTCGCTGTTCCCTCATACAGACGACCAAACTTCTTCAGCAGATTTGATCTAAACCTGTTGAGGACTTCATGCCTGGAAAATTAAAATACTGCATTATTAAATAAGCTAGTGAGCAAAGTGTCTTTTATGTATTCTGTATCATAATCAAATAATCTTTTACAGAAATATTAGACCTGAGATCAGTCTTTGTATCTTCACTCTTATAATCTATTGGTTGATTCATAGACGCGTCACTCCTCATAGACACACAGCTGAACTCTGCTTCTGATCTCTTCTGATGAACTGAACTATAACAGAGAGAGATTAAAGTCAATCCTTTGAATACCATATTTAAACGAAAGTATATCTTCATATATTATTTAAACAATCACTTTAAAAAGCACTTCATGATCATTTAATTTACGATATTTTATTACAAAATATATTAAATAGAACTGAGTGCTTTCACAAGTGCGTCTCTGTGCAACACTTTATATGTTAAAATATCAGAGAAAGACATTTAAAATAAATATAACACTATTTTGGTCGATGCCAATAGCCTCGTGTTTAGTGTGCAGACATACAGTATATATACACTATTTTGATCATATAAAATGATATGCTATAATTAAATGTATACAAAAATTACCTGAGATCAGTCTTTGTATCTCCACTCTTAAACTTTATTGGATGATCCATAGACGCGTCACTCCTCATAGACACACAGCTGAACTCTGCTTCTGATCTCTTCTGATGAACTGAACTATAACAAAACAGATTTAATCCTTTATGATGATAATAGCTTTCTTTTCAGGTCTTTATGTATTTTTAATCACAAACACTCCACGAGGAGGCTTTTTGAGCTTTTTAAACAAAATATAAATTTTATCTAAAAAGTCTCCAGACACAAAAACACGGTGGAGACTCCATCTCCCATCATTGAAGGTGATTTAATACAGTGTTTATTGAAAGTACCTGCATCCTGGAGAAACATCTTCATCTGTGGATGTTTGTGTGTGATCCATGATGAAACAGAATCTGATCTCCAGCACTGACTCTGAATGGAAATGACAAACAAACACAATAATTCATCTGAACGGATCCTGAGAGAAACAGATCATGAGACTCAGATACACAATGTTAGTCGTGTGTTAACAAATGATCAAATAAACCACAGAAACACCAAACACCAATCAAACCACGCTCATCTGCTTGAAAAAGAAAATATTAAAACATATAAACATACGTCCTTTAGAGGAAATATGAATGCGGAAGTCACTGTAAAGCACCTGAGCATCAGCACTCACCTTATTTACACAGATTCACAAAATCCACCGCCTTTCTATGAAGCAGCTACACGTAAATCATGCTTAGCTTTGATAAAGGTTCACATAAACACTGATATTCCGTATAGAATCGATTCTGGCTGTTAAAATGGAGAAACATCAACTCTGAACATTTACTTTCACTTTTAGTTGTGACACGAAAAACAATGATGACGTCACTTCACTCACCTGTAGTGTTTAAGGGAGCGTCTGTAAACTACAAACTACAAAACACACTTAACACAGACAGAGACAGAACAAATTAACTCAGGAAACATAGAGTATAATACTAAACCAAACCAGTACTAATGGGCTCGTTAATGGACAACACGTGAACTGAGAAAGACAGACAAGGGGCAAAAAAAAAAAGTGCCAGCAGCTAAACACTTTATACATATAAAAACATAATTTAATCAAGTAAAGCTTTAAGCATAAAAGGTTCATGGTTTAGGTTGACTTACAAACATTTGACATATTAATGCTGCCTTCACATGCTATTGGAATTACCCTATACAAGTTTCCTAATCGGAAATTGGACATGAACAGCCTCTCAAGTCGTATTTACTTATACATTCACAACACACACACACACACATATATGAAAAATATTGAATAGGCTATAATTAATTTCAATGTGCAGCAGCTTTTTTCACATAGTTTAATGCTCTTGTCACATAATTAAACATTCTCCGGTTACATTTCTTAATCAGAGTAATGAAATTAACATTTGACTTCTACTCAACCAACAGCAAGAAGCAGAACCTCACAAAATAATGAAGAACATATGAAGAGGAGATGGCCACAATACCAAATATTGAAGAATATTAAAATCCAACAGAATAACTGTTGCTTTTGTATTTGTAGAAAATAAAAATGACCAAATAAATTGTGAATCAATAGTATTTATTTAGCAAGTGGTGGTTACAGCATATATCAAAATCAGAATCAGAAAGAGCTTTATTGCCAAGTATGTTTGCACACACAAGGAATTTATCTTGGTGTTAGGAGCTTCCAGTACAGAAGTACAAACTTAGTGCTGACAACTAATAGTTAAGGTAATAAAAACACTAATAATGAAGAGAATAGACAATACATTATAAATAACACCAGTAATACAAATAAAAATATACAGAAAATACAAAAATATATATTTCTGTCTTCATTTTTTTTATAATTCGTCGAAAATATATATATTTTTTATTATCATTATTCATAATTATTTTGTCAAAGTTAACAATTTAAATATTTTATTTGGAATCCCATGTAATGTTCCTTCACAAAATGCACAGAAAACCAAGACAATTTGGCAAGGTTGGAATTTCAGCAAATGTCATGAATTCTGAAAGTTATGCAGTTATGTCTCAAACATACTCAAATGTACTAATAAATATGCAACTGGTCCTTGTGTCTGGTGTCATTTGATAGTGCTGCTGTGCAGTCAGACACACGTGTGTCTCTTTTTAATTTTATTGTTTTGTGATGTATCATAATGCATATAGTAATGCATTAAGTATTTCCCTATCAACTGTAGCCAAAGTATGCATTATAATATTTGCAGATTCCTTGTTATATCTGAAACTGGTTGTTTGTCTGGTTTTTATGCATTTCACTTTCTAAATGTGTAACAATTAATATATAAGTATTATAATGTATTACAACTGTGGTTGCAATTATTCATGAGATAATTTGATATATTATAACATGCAAATAATTAATGATATTAAAATAAAAAATACTTTTATAATGCATTATTTAATATAAAGGCTTCAAGTAAAATGTTACCAAAACGTTTAATTATAAACGCATATTGGTTTGGTTGCATAAATTCAGTGTTAATATAGTTAATGTAAACAAACCATACAACTAAAACTATTTTTGTTACTTTGAATAAATTATAAAATTAAACAAAATAAAAAATATAAAAACATTTTATTTCAGTTAATTGCCAAGGAAATATTTCTCATTTTCATTTAGTTTAACTTGAAGTACTACAAAATAACTAAAAAGATATAGATATAGACATGTAAAAAATAATAATAATAACTACACAAATGCAACAAAATTATTAAAACTTTAACTAAAATTAAAATGAAAACTGAAATAAAATCAAACTCAATGATCCTATAAAAAAATATTGCATAGAATTGCTTGTTTCTTTTAACCCACATTTAACATATTTATTTTTCTGTTTAATTGTGCTGCTTTTACAATATAAACGCATATGAATGCATATGAACTAAATAGGTTATATTCGGCCTGGGCTGTTTTTAATCAGTTCATATGAATTACATATGTTATGATATCTGTTAGATCTGTCCAGTAAGACCAGAAGGATGAAAATCATAATATTATCAGCAACTCTGAACATCAGTGCCTCTGAAACATAAGCTGTATTTGAGTCTTTTTCCATCTTTATTAGTTATTTTCCTCACAGACAGACAGACATAAACAATATCAAAGACATTTTTCAGCTCCCCGCAGATTTTAATAAGCAACCGTTTTATTGCAGAAGAAAAGAGAAAAGCCCAAAAGTCAAACTTTAAAGGTTTAAAAATATACTGAAATGAATTAATTACAGAAGCACAGGACACACATTAGTGTTTGTTTAATGTGTGCAGATGGCTCTTGAGCGTATTTGCCTCAATGATCACAGACACTGATAGAATTGAATGAAATTAATTTCTGTCTCTGAATGGCTGGATTTACAGGATCGGCCCTCGTGAACGCAGCAGGAATATGACGCTCATAAAGCTCAGACAAACTCTTTCACATTCATCAAATCTTTGAAAGAGAATCAGAGGCTCAGCTGGATTTCTGTGCTGTTTTCTTTAGAGTTTGCCGTCATATCATCTATAATAAGATAAACCTGATATTAAAGAGCAAACAAACTGTAGTCAGATGTTGTCTTTCATGTCTAGAAGAATCTACATCGTTTATGAGTTTATGTTGTTAAGGATGGAAATCAAAGCTGCTTTGTTATAGTAGAAAGGCGTTTGTAAATGGCATATATGCAAGATATTAAATAACTAAGAATGTTGAGATGTAAACTTGCAATTTTAATTTAATATTTTGAAATTTTAAGGAAAAAAGTCAAAATGTAAAGATGTAAACTTGCAAGAATTGTGAGATAAAACCTAGAAAAAGAGTTTGTTGATAATCAAGAGTTTCTCTCATGAGACGAGATGGAAATCAGAGCTGCTTTGTCGTAGTATAGAAGCGGTTATGAATGTCTCAATACATGCAAGAAAAGAGCAATAATTCAATATGCAAATGCTAGAGGAAATATTGAACATGCACATATTTCTATGACATCACTGCAAAACAAATCTTCGTAGTTCAGCTTAAAAACAAGTTCAGTCGCTCAAGTAGCTCTAGTTGAATCGTATATAACTTCAAAAAATGAATTAGAAATTGGTTCAATTCTTATGAGTTAATGAAATGAAAACATGTTGCAATAAAAAAAGAATTAAAAGACTCTGAATTATGAGGGAAATGTCAATTTTGTAAGATGTAAACTTGCTGTTGTAATTTATAACTCACATTCTGAGGAAAAAAGTCAGAACTGTGAGATTCAAAAGAAAAAGACAATATTGTGAAATGTAAAAAAATCCACCTACTTCTACTTAAAAGCTTAAGTTATGTTCCTGCCTTAAACCTGTTTTTCTTCTCACTTTTATAGGACATGCTTCAGAAGTAAATACACATCTGTGTTTCTGTTCAGTCAAATATGAGATGATTTATGTTTCTGAATGCAGCTGCAGCGTCCTCTGCTGGACAGAGTTCATCATAACCTTTATAAATCTGTTTTTTATGATTTTGATCAAACAAGAGGAGGCATTATAGTAACACAAACCAACTAAAAACCACAGAACATCACAAAATAACATCCCACTTTAATTATTGTGATACTGTGATCAAAGAAAAGCAACTAATATGATTTCCCTCTTAAAAAAAGTTTAATGTAGAAATATTTCCAAACTTTAATACTTTACCAGTACATCCAGACATAAATAATGAAGAGCTGACAGTATGTCGTACAGTAGGATTGATCCTCTTCATATTAAATCATCATGTTCAGCTGGAGCTCCTTCTGAATTATTCTTCATTAATGCCCTTCGTTTGTTATCGTCCTGACATCAGCACGAGTTCTGTGTGGAAGATTATTTCCACCACATAATACAATTATAATAAAGACTACTGTGAGTTTAAATTTCACAATTCAGATTCTTTCCCTTGCATTTTGAGTTT
>JAPDDN010000334.1:17500-47206 GCA_027422405.1 Ptychobarbus kaznakovi
TTCAATGTCTAAAGCATATTAAGTGAATAAACTAGTCTTCATCAGCTCACCTTTTTACATAAACCCTGAGAAACCATAAAAACATTAATTTCGTCCCTTCATTCAAGTGTTCGGTTCATGCAGGCGCATATCATATATATCATATCTGAATCAGTTCATTCATCTCAGGATCAGATCCGACACTATTTTAGCTCATTTATAGTTGGAGTGACTGTCAAGGCATCTGAAACTGAGTTTTAGTTAAGTATGTGTTCCTGTGGCTCAGTGGTTAGAGCATTGCGTTAGCAGCGCAAAAGGTTGTGGGTTCGATTCCCAGAACACTGTAAACACTGAATGCACTGTAAGTCGCTTTGGATAAAAGCATCTGCTAAATGCATAAATGTAAATTAAGTCACTTGTAGATCTGTGCTGCTTGAGCCGTAAACTGATTCAGTCTGATTTGGTGAACTGATTCAATTAGATCTGATTCAAAAGAGTGATTCATTCACAAACTGAATCGTTTGCTTGAGGCTCTGGATTACAGTAAAAAGTGTTCCTGTGTGGCTCATAAGACCTCAATCTAGTGAAGTGACGTATAGACTGATCGTTTCAGCAGTGCAATGAAGTTGGGCTCAGGTTGTTGTGCTGTGGGATGTTTCACATACAGGTTGTGGCGATATATCCCAGGGAACACAAATACTGATTAAAAATGTATAACTTGAATGCAATTGTAAGTCGCTTTGGGCATAAAAGCGTCTGCTAAATGCATAAATGCAAATGTGCATCTCAAATGCAGCAAACATGTTGTAAATGTTCAGTTTCTGCACTGTAATGTTTGTTTATGTTGTTGCCATTGAATCTATACAGAAGTTTGGTGACCCATACTCGGAATTTGTGTTCTGCATTTAACATAAGACTTCAGTCTAGTGAAAGTGACGTAACATATGGCCAAGTTTGGTGACCCATACTTGGAATTTGTGCTCTGCATTTAAACCCATCCAAAGTACACACACAGCAGTACACACACACACACAGCAGTAAACACACACAGCAGTGAACACACACACCGTGAACACACACCTGGACCAGTGGGCATGCTGCGGCGCCCGGGGAGCAGTTGTGGGTTCGGTGCCTTGCTCAAGGGCATCTAGTCGTGGTATTGAAGGAGGAGAGAGCATTCACTCATTACATTCACTCCCCCCCCACCTACAATTCCTGCCGGACCGAGACTCGAACCCGCAACCTCTCTAACCATTAGGCCACGACTTCCCCCTGATCTATCATCAGGAGCCACGGGGATTCATTTTGCATTGCCTGTTTATGTTTCTTTGACCCGGTAGCTATTAACTTGCACTTTATAAATCACCAAGAACCAAAAATCTTCTTTACTGTTGTACTGAACCCAAAACCTCACCCACATCACGGATGGCCTGAGGGAGAGTAAATCAACAGCACGTTTCATTTTTGGGTGAACGATCACTTTAGTTGTATTTGATTCATGAAATGATGCTCTCTACTTTTCTCGTCACTTACCAATCATCCAGTCTGCTTCTTCCACGTTGTCCCCATACAGCCCATGTTTGCTCTTTCCGGCAAAGCCCTCGGACACAAAGAGGGGCGTGTGCACGTGTGCCAATGACAAGAAGAGCAGGAACGGCCTGTTTCTGTGTCTGACGTCATAAACCACACCATTCATAATCACCTTAAACCCAAACCAAAGACGTTTCCCACCGCAGGCACAAGAAACGAGTGCGTGGGAAACACAACCAGACGAAAAGATGATTTGTCAGGACAAGTCTAATATTTTCTGCTTTACCACATTATTATAAAGCAGGCGTGCATGCGAATCACGAGTCAATCTCACCAAACACGTCAAGAACAAGAAAATAATAAGAAATTATAGTTTGAATGAAGAAAATTAAGCTTATTTACACACAACAAATCTAATTACTGTAAAAAAGACCCTAAATTGTAGTATTTTACAGTTCAATTAATATCCATTTTATTGCAGTATTACAAAAAAATACCTATTACAGTAAAATGAGATAAGTGGTGCTTGGACATTGCTGGTTGGTTGCTAGAGTGTTCTGGTGGTTGCTAGGGTGCATATTTTATGTATTTGTTTGTTTATGTATGTATGTATGTATGTGTATTTTATTGATGTATTAGTAATTAATGTATTTATTATTTTTGTGCATATTTTATTTATTTATGAACATATGCATGTGTATTTTATTCATGTATTTTGCGTGTATTTTTAGTTAATTAATTTATTATTTTTGTCCATATTTTATTTATTTGTTTGTTTATTTATGAACGTATGCATGTGTATTTTATTGATGTATTTTGTGTGTATTTGTAATTAATGTATTTATTATTTTTGTGCATATTTTATTTATTTGTTGTTTATTTATGAACGTATGCATGTGTATTTTATTGATGTATTTTGTGTGTATTTGTAATTAATGTATTTATTATTTTTGTGCATGTTTTATTTGTTTATTTATTGAACGAATATACTTTGTTAATGGCCTCATTTTGTTCAATTCATGCTTGCTTGTATTACTTATCTGGTACACACGATGAACTCAGTCTGCTTTATTGGTTTGATCATGTGACTGTATATTTGTGTTCCTGTTATCTATCATCTTTATCTGAAGTGTCCTTGTGTTTTGAAAGGTGCTGTATAATATTCTGGTGGCTCTTGATTCTGCTTCACCTCTCCACGAAGCGCTGGGCTTCGCTCATCAGCCTGGCGTTCAGCGTCTCCAGCTTCATGGGCTGCTCCAGCACCTCTCCGTTCCTCATGATGATGCAGTTCCAGGTCCGCAGGAGCTCAAAGGGCACGAACCACACGGCGAAGCTCAGCAGAGACAGAGCGGCGAGACACGCCAGGAGCGTCCGGCGGACCCGCAGCAGACCGGCGGCTCGGACCGCCAGCAGCGAGAGGAAGGCTAGTGTTAGCAGCGCAGACGTCTGCCGCAGCGTCTCCTGCACGTCCAGCAGCACACCTTTCCCCGCGCCGGGCTTGCAGTCGCTGAAGAGCGTGAAGGGAAGGCCGTAGAAGAAGTCGAAGCCGTGGTTGTTGGGATGGTGGCAGTGATCGTTCCTGCTCTCGCAGTTCACACCCAGATGCCACTTACCTGGAGAGGGAACACAGGTATTCATATAGAAGTATTGGCTGTTTTTCATTATTTTTGTGCATATTCTTATTTATTTATTTTTTATGTGTATTTTAATTATTTGTTTATTTTTATTTATTGTGTATTTTTTATTATTTTACTATTTTAGTGTGCATATTATTTATTTATTATTTTTAATTAATGTATTATTTTAGTGCATATTTTACATATTTATTTATGTGTATTTTAATTATTTGTTTATTTTTATTTATTGTGTATTTTTTATTAATTTATTATTTTTGTGCATGTTTTATTTATTTATCTGTGTCTTTTATTTATTTGTTTATTTATTTATTTATATTTATTGTGTATTTTAAAATAATTTATTATCTTTATGTGTGTTTTATTTATTTGTTTACTTATTTATTTAGTGTATTTAATTTATTTTGTGTGCATTTTTTATTAATTAATTTATTATTTTTGTGCGTACTTTATTTGTTTGTTTATCCTCCACTCCATTTTTCAGACTTCTCATATTTTTCTTTGTATTCCCTTATTATTATTACTTAATTTTCCCTCGTTATATATTTTTTTTTCTCCTCCAAACATTCTGTTCCACATATAGGTATATTTACATACATATATGATAGATATACACATGCACAACACAACTTTATACCCACACTTCACATAATCACATGTAAAACCTACTTTTTTGAGTGTTTATATATTTATTATTATTATTTAGTTTTGTGTCTGTTTTGTACTCTCGGTGTCATCTTCCTATAGTTTGTCTTATACAGTGGGTACGGAAAGTATTCAGACCCCCTTAAATTTTTCACTCTTTGTTATATTGCATCCATTTGCTAAAATCATTTAAGTTCATTTTTTTCCTCATTAATGTACACACAGCACCCCATATTGTGACACAGAATTGTTGACATTTTTACAGATTTATTAAAAAAGAAAAACTGAAATATCACATGGTCCTAAGTATTCAGACCCTTTGCTGTGACACTCATATATTTAACTCAGGTGCTGTCCATTTCTTCTGATCATCCTTGAGATGGTTCTACACCTTCATTTGAGTCCAGCTGTGTTTGATTATACTGATTGGACTTGATTTGGAAAGCACACACACCTGTCTATATAAGACCTTACAGCTCACAGTGCATGTCAGAGCAAATGAGAATCATGAGGTCAAGGAACTGCCTGAAGAGCTCAGAGACAGAATTATGGCAAGGCACAGATCTGGCCAAGGTTACAAAAAAATGTCTGCTGCACTTAAGGTTCCTAAGAGCACAGTGGCCTCCATAATCCTTAAATGGAAGACGTTTGGGACGACCAGAACCCTTCCTAGAGCTGGCCGTCCGGCCAAACTGAGCTATCGGGGAGAAGAGCCTTGGTGAGAGAGGTAAAGAGAACCCAAAGATCACTGTGGCTGAGCTCCAGAGATGCATTCGGGAGATGGGAGAAAGTTGTAGAAAGTCAACCATCACCGCAGCCCTCCACCAGTCGGGGCTTTATGGCAGAGTGGCCAGACGGAAGCCTCTCCTCAGTGCAAGACACATGAAAGCCCGCATGGAGTTTGCTAAAAAACACCTGAAGGACTCCAAGATGGTGACAAATAAGATTCTCTGGTCTGATGAGACCAAGATAGAACTTTTTGGCTTAATTCTAAGCGGTATGTGTGGAGAAAACCAGGCATCGCTCATACCTTCCCAACAGTGAAGCATGGTGGTGGCAGCATCATGCTGTGGGGGTGTTTTTCAGCTGCAGGGACAGGACGACTGGTTGCAATCGGGGAAAGATGAATGCGGCCAAGTACAGGTATCCTGGACGAAAACCTTCTCCAGAGTGCTCAGGACCTCAGACTGGGCCGAAGGTTTACCTTCCAACAAGACAATGACCCTAAGCACACAGCTAAAATAACGAAGGAGTGGCTTCACAACAACTCCGTGACTGTTCTTGAATGGCCCAGCCAGAGCCCTGACTTAAACCCAATTGAGCATCTCTGGAGAGACCTAAAAATACCTGTCCACCAACGTTTACCATCCAACCTGACAGAACTGGAGAGGATCTGCAAGGAGGAATGGCAGAGGATCCCAAATCCAGGTGTGAAAACATGTTTGCATCTTTCCCAAAAAGACTCATGGCTGTATTAAATCAAAAGGGTGCTTCTACTAAATACTGAGCAAAGGGTCTGAATACTTAGGACCATGTGATATTTCAGTTTGTCTTTTTTAATAAATCTGCAAAAATGTCAACAATTCTGTGTTTTTCTGTCAATATGGGGTGCTGTGTGTACATTAATGAGGAAAAAAAATTACTTAAATGATTTTAGCAAATGGCTGCAATATAACAAAGAGTGAAAAATTTAAGGGGGTCTGAATACTTTCCGTACCCACTGTATATAAGAAAGTGAACACACCGTAAAGACTCCTAAAGACTAATAAACGGATATGATATATTTCACCTGCCCTCTAATTAAGAGCAGTTAATTTAGCAAAGGAGGAAGAGAGATTTAAATGTAAACGAGTCATAAAATCAAATGAGATAACTCATGAAACTACTGCCAATAACATGTAATAATGTGGGAGAGAAATGTGCTTATTTGCCTGGAAAATAATATCACAATACAAAATATCTTTAATAGATGCATCACCTAAAAATTTACAGTTTCCCTCGTGTCCAAACCTGGATTACCTTCTTTCAGGGTTATTATCGTTAACTAAATCTACAACCATAAAACATTTTAGTTAATTGAAATAAAATAAATGTTAACTTTAACATTAACATGAAATTAAAAAAAATGCAACTCTTCATATAGTTTAAAACCATTATAAAAAAAGAAAAAAATTACTCAAATGTTAACTAAAATTAAAATGAAGATAATAATTATATATAATAGAAAAATAAACAAAAAAAGGTATTTAAGGGATAGTTCCTGCAAAAAATGGTCCAAACTTATTTCAGGGTTATTATTGATAACTAAATCTAAAAGCATTTAAAAACACATTCGATTGATTTGAAATAGAATAAATGTCAACTTTCATATTAATATTTAATAAAAATGAAATACAAAAAAATGTACATTTAATTTAGTTTTCCTTTAAGTACTAAAATAACAAAAAAAAAAAAAATACAATATAATCTAAAACAATTATATAATAAAAATTGACAAAAAAACTAAAATTATTAAAATTGTAACTAAAATTAAAATGAAAACAAATCTAAAAATAAAAATGACAAAAACAAGTTAACAATTTTTAAATATCAATTAAAACTATTTATGATATTAAAATAGCATGTTTTTTATCTGTGGAAATAAAATAAAAATCTCCATAAAACCTATAATCGTGTATCCATGAAATTGATATTTTCATATATTTTGAGAAATCATATATTTTGAGAATATGTTTTTATTGATTTATTTATTGTTTTGTCAGTCAACGTCCCAGTGTTTGGTTCCCTGGACGTCATACAGGTTTGGAAAAACATGAGTTTATGATAATTTCACATCGCAATGTAAGGTCTGTTTTGGGTTCTGTTTCATGTTCTTGTTTTTCATGTCACTTATAGCAAACAGAGTGGGTCACATGACATGAACAAACCAATGAGAACATGACAACCAATCACAAAGAGACACAAGGGCAAGGGAAGCAAGACACAAACGAGAACCATGACTAACTTTAAAATAAAAGACATGAAAAACAAGAACATGAAACAGAACCCAAAACAGACCTTACACGCTTCAATGCATTTCTTTATGCATTCTATAATTCTGAGCATTTCTAACTTGAGCTGAGCACTTGCTATCGCTGCTTTATAGCAGAATGTCAATGAGTCTCATATTTGATGAAGTTTGATCTGTAGTGAGGTACATGTGACTGTACTGTACATGGCTGATTATTACCCACGATGCCGGTGGTGTAACCCTGCTTCTGCAGGAGTTTAGCGAAGGTGGTTTCATTGGGTGGAAGACCTCCAGATCCAGCGAGAAACAGAATGACCTGAACTCGACCCGTGCTGCCCAGACCTTCACAGAGACACGGCACATATCAGACAGACCCATAAACCTGCTGATATTAGATCAAGCTCAGATGAACACATCAGACAAGCTCCTTATCTCAGAATCAGAGGATCTTCAGTCACAGTCGCACGTTTATGTCGCCTGTCTCTTTAAATGCTCCAGCTCTTTAAAGCAGGATTCTGATTGGCTGTCACTGTTTAAATGATTCCAATGATATCGTTTCTGTGTCGTTATCACTGCACTGCAAAAAAATGGCTTATCCTACTTAGTATTTTTGTCTCGTTTCTAGTCAAAATATCTCAAAATTCTTAAATCAAGACAGATAAGCAAAATGACTTAAGATCTTTAATCTTGTTTCCAGGCGAAAAAAACTCAATTAAGTGCATTCTGCTTAAAACAAGTAGAATTATCTGCCAGTGGGGTACGTAAAATATTCTTAAAACAAGAGTATTTCTAGAAACAAGACACAAATACTAAGATAAGCCATATTTTTGCTGTGTGTAGTTGTGGTTTGGACGTTTATTTTAAAATATCATGCTTTATCATTCTTAGTGTAAATGGACCTTATATCAGCTCTTATGTCAGTATTTTAGTGAATATTGCATCAGAAATATTTCATTTCAGTGCATACGCTTACTTCTCAATATAATATCATATCATATAGTTTTATGAACGTATATCCAATATATATATATATATATATATATATATATGAAAATCATATTTCTGGACATTATATTAATTGACAGATTAAGTCAAAAATGATGTTCTTCCTCAGTATTATCAGTATGAATATCTAAATCATGATACATTTACTTGAGATGCAAAATTATAATATAATATAAACATAAAAACATAATCTTGTTTTTTTTATGTGAAAAAGTGAGTTTTTATATAAAAATATCCAATATCCAATATATATTTGAAAATCATATTTTCTGGATATTATATTAATTGACAGATTAAGTATGTTCTTTATCAGTATAAATATCTAAACATGTTTAAATCTGATTCATGTACTTGAGAGGCAAAGTAAAATATCATATAATAATAATATACCATAAACATAATCTTGTTTTTTTGAACAAATTTATCAAAATGAAGTGAGTTTTTGCTCAAAATGAATAGAAATATCCGCCAACAGGGTCATAAATATGATCTTGTTTTCCCTTTGTATTAAGTTTATAAAACTCGCTTAATTTTATTGCATTTTTCAGAAAACAAGACTTAATATCTTGCATCATTTTGCTTCTTCATATGTTTAAATATTTTTACTGATAATATTGAGGAAGAACATAATTTTTTGTACCGTAAACTGCACATTAATATAATGTCCAGAAAATAGGATTTTCAAATATATATTGGATATAGGTTCATACAATTACATGATATATTTTGAGAAGTACACATTTACACTAATTAATAGTGCAATACTTACTCATAATTCACTAAACTATGAACTGGCATTAAGTAGAGTTAAGGCCCATTCATATCTATAATGATAACGTTTTATTAATATTTGTATATGGAAAAGACAAAAATACTAAGTTAAAAAAAAGTAAACTTTCTGCATTTTATTAATAAGTCTTGTTTTCTGCTTTTGTTTAAAATAATAATTAATTATATTTAATTAATCTTGTTTTGGCAAAAACTCACTTTTTTAATATCTTGCATCATTTTTGCATTTGCAATAAACGTATCTTGATTTAAGAATGTAAAGATATTAGTACTGGAATACAAGACAAAAATACTGAGCAAGAAAATGTATTACAAAGTCGACTTTTCTGAAAGTTATGATTTTTTTCCTGGAAAACAAGACATGCGATATTGATGCTATGATGCAATACTTAAACTTCACTCCAATATGAGCTGAGCAGGTAGAGTTAAGGCCCATCACTATAATGAGAACTATAAAGCTTGATTGATATTAGTATCTGAGATGTTTAGGTACTGGAAGACAGTATCATGTGATGTTGGTGTCATTCTGTGCTGTATGTCTGAGTGTGTGGGGGGGGGGGGGGGGGGGTGTTGAGTGTGTCGGCTCTCTCACCGGAGCGCAGAGCGTAGCGGCCCGTCATGAAGGCGGTTCTGCTGGGGGTGCAGAGCGGAGCCGCGGCGAGATGCTGGGTCAGTTTCACTCCATCCGCCGCCAGACGATCGATGTTAGGTGTCCTTCAAACACAAGACATGTACAGATGCATCAATAAATCTGTCCGTGTTCACTCTCTCTCTCACGCACTGCAAAATATGATACATATCCAAACATTCGTGAATCAAGATGCATTTACTTGACACGTGAAATGACTTTATGTCTTAAATTAATTTCCTTAAAACAAGCTAACATCGCTGCCAATGGGGGAGGGATATAATATCAATAATATTATATATTATAATAAATATTATAATATTTATAATATTTATAAATATTATAAATAATATTTATAATATTAAATATTATTATTCTTCATCAATAAAAAGTTAAAATTGTTGATTTATTCTACATCAATAAAAAAAAAAAAAAAAAATTATTCTGCATCAATTAAAAAAAATAAAAAAATGTTGATTTATTCTGCATCAATCAAAAAAAATTTGAATTGTTGATTTCTAAGAGTTGCATGAAGAGTTGCATTTGATTATTAATATTACTAAAATATGCATAATGCATATTACATCATTTTTTTATTATTTTAATTATTTTGTTTGGTTATAGCTATATAACTATAATACTACATAAATATATTGTGTGTGGGTATAATTGGTGTTCCACGATATCTATTAAACACTTAAAAATCCATAAAAAAACTATATTTGTACATCTCTAGAATGAAAGTTTCTTCATAAATTCTTCTTTCGTGTTCCAAAGACACAATAACATCACACTGCTCCGAAACAACACGAGGGTGAGTAAATATTGATAAGATCTTTATTTTCAGAATCAATAAGTGATGGACCTGATGGTGTGGTTTCCATAGCAACCGATGTCCCCGATGCCCAGATCATCCACCATCATCAGCACGAAGTTGGGTCTGGAGTCCGGCTCTGGTTCTGCATGTGAACCGGACTGGAGCAGAACCAGCAGAGCAGTCAAGAACCTGCGACACAGTAGAGCTGGATCAGATTGTGTTATCATATTAATATCTGTTTTGGTTTTTTATTATGCAAAGATAAGAAAGAACAAAAACAATGAGGGTTACAAACAAACAATAATCCAAAGCATACTAAGTTTATAAGACTTACACCATGAAAGAGTCTTACATGCAATAGAATTATTAGAATTTCTCAAAACATCGAAATCTTTCCTTAAAATAAAAAAATAAGGAGTTTTCTTTGAAAATGTACATTTATGAATGTAAAATTTAGCAAGAAATAGCAATAGATTAATAGTAAATTTGCTGTGTGAAGGGTCTAAATTCAAAGAGTAACAATTTTGGGGGTTATACAGAAATGTGGATATAAATATTTTTTAACAAAATTGGAAAAATCAACCCAAAATACTTTACAATAAACACAAAGATTGATTGTTTCTTCAAACTGAAGGCAAAAGGAACAATTGTGAACAAATACTATTGTTAAATTTAGCAAGTTTGTAATTTACAATAGCGATTATGGATCATTTTGATAGAGACTTCAACAACTTTATTAGATAAGAATATTTTTTGTCGAAGAAGCCAAAACTCTTCCCTAAATATGTTATTCCAAAACTCACACAAGCAGGTAAAGAAATCTGAGATCTATTAATAATTGAACGAATGTCTTTGTTTGACATGGTATTGAGAAGTCTTTGGTCAACAAATTTTAAATATTAATATCTGTTGTGGTGAAAATGCAGACACAGACCTCATGTCCAGATGTGGAGACGCAGAAGTTCCCGGATGAAGCACGTAAGTGTCACTTCTGTTCTGCTGTGAATGAGAGGACTTTGACCATCAGCTGATCATGTGATGACTGATTTATTAATGTTATTCAGCTGCTTTCTTCACATAACCCCCGCGAGCAGCTCACAGTCTCTCTTTTATTCGCTTACCTTCTCTTAAACAGTCAGTTTTTCTCGATTCCTGACAGTATTCCGTCACTTTTCCTCTACAGACAGAATCCCTTCCACATTCCCACTGTACCTGTGAAAGACGCGCTTACCGTAAACACTCATATACCACCGCATCTCGTAAAAACCCAACCAAACAAACTCTCTTTATCTGTGCTGTTTGCTCTAATCTGAAGATAATCAGCCTCTGTAGTTCCACACAGATCTGTGTGAGTGTATTGTTCGTTGTTTTATCTCAAGCGGAGTGTGTTAGAAGTGAGTGCGCTTATAGTGGACACTGTACGGTAGACTCAAACAAAGAGTCGCTTATATCAGCACTTTAACGCTTGTTTGCCTGGAAACACTCAAACATCTGTTTCTGATGTATGTGTGCACTCATTATGTGCACAGATATTTCATGAATATTGCGCTTAAATATTTATTAATAATAATAATAATGTGAATTATACCACAGTGTAAATTAGCCTATTTGTATTAGTAGAATAATTCATAATAATAACAACAATATTTTGTAATATTGTATGTGTGTGTGTGTGTGTATTGTATTGTAGTGTGTGTGTGTGTGTGTGTGTGTGTGTGTGTGTGTGTGTGTGTGTGTGTGTGTGTGTGTGTGTGTGTGTGTGTGTGTGTGTGTGTGTGTGTGTGTGTGTGTGTGTGTGTGTGTGTGGGTGTGGTGTGTGACATGGGTATGTGTGTGTGTATGGTTTTGTGTGTGTGTGAGGGTAGTGTTCTGTCTGTGTAGCACTACGTGTGTATCAGTACGTGCTGTGTGTGTGTGTGTGTGTGTGTGTGTGTGTGTGTGTGTGTGTGTGTGTGTGTGTGTGTGGTGTGTGTGTGTGTGTGTGTGTGTGTGTGTGTGTGTGTGTTGTGTTGTGTGTGTGTGTGTGTGTGTGTGTGTGTGTGTGTGTGTGTGTGTGTGTGTGTGTGTGTGTGTGGAGAGAGAGAGAGAGACCCATGTCCATTAAACTAGTCATAAGGGTAATTTTTTGAAAATTGAGATGTATACCTCATCTGAAAGTGAATAAAGGATAGGATTTGTTTATTATGATAGGACAATATTTGGCTGAGATACAACTATTTGAAAATCTGGAATCTGAGGGTGCAAAACTTCTAAATATTGAGAAAATCATCTTTAAAGTTGTTCAAATGAAGTTCTTAGCAATGCATTTTACTAATCAAAAATTAAGTTTTGATATATTTACTGTAGGAAATTTACAAAATATCTTCATGGAACACGATCTTAATATTCTAATAATTACATAATATCCCAATAGCATAAATATCCTAATATCATAAATATCCTAATAGCAACACAGCAGCACAGTATATTTCCTGAGAACTTCAACACTAATGTTATCTTCTGCAACTCAAGCCAAAGGCGTTCCTTTGAATGTACAATAGATCAGTTCATGTCCAGCTCATATTCAAAATATATTTATCATTTTCAATGTTCAGCAGACTCCTTCCATCACAGGTAGTTTGTTTTATGGGTATTGTAATAATTCAACAAAAACAACTGAAACCTCTTAAATATGTTATAATAATTTCGGCCACCACTGTATGTACCACCATATATATATATATATATATATATATATTGCTCTTTATCATTGAATAATATAGTATATGCATTATATCACTATGTATATTACTGTTACTGCTATTAGTGTTAGTAATGGACAAAGAAGAGTAGCCGTGGAATTGGAATGCGGCTACTCGCTCCAAGACCAAACAATCGCAATCTTATCTTTTTCGGCTCCCCCGTACCAGCACTGGCCTCGGCCAAGGCCGCTGTTGGAAAATCTACCCTGAGAAGAGCATTGCAGTGGGACGCTCTTGCATTCCTCCCCCATTGTACAGACACCTGCTGATTACGGACACACACACACACACACACATAAACACATATATGCATTCACCTCCCCACCCCCGATCCCACGCCTCCGTCGCTTTATACCGCCAGCCTGACAAGCAGGTCTGTGACCAGCGCTAAACTCGGCTGCAGGACCGGATGGCTGCTTGCCGGAGCTGGATTACCTCCCCTGTTGCAAAGTCGTGTGTCTATGGTGTATTTATGTGCTTTTGTTGCTGAGGTGTTTTTCCTGCTCTCACACTGTACTCCCCAAGGAGCATAGTCAGGGGGTTATTTTTTTCTCCTCCCCTTCCTCATGTTATGCTGTATTTTTCTTCAATTCCCTGTCTTCCTGTCTTGTCTACCCCCTTGTCATATGTATGTTGTGTATGTATGGACAGGTTGACGGCTAATTTCGCTGGTACTTGTGACTAGTGACAATAAAGGGCTACTACTACTACTACTAATACATAATTATACACATTTATATTAGACTGTTTTATTATAAATAGCTGATATAATGAAGGGTACTTCCTCTAAAGAAGGTGATTGCTCCTAAGAAAGGACATTTCATGTCTGTGCAGTCCTGGTTTGTGTCAATAATTATACAATAAAATACACACATAGTCATTTAAATGTAATCACTCTTTTATTTAGACTCAACAATTATTTACAGAATTTAAAAATCGAAAGAAACGTCCCATGACTTATATTTGTTCACACTTTCAACGTGAATCATTTTTTAACGAATCAAACAAAACTGTGCGATTAATGACACCGTAATGAAACTAAACGGCACTTTTTAAAGTAACGAAATTAAATGCCTCTCCCAAAAGGCTGTCGAATTACACATGCAAGCACACACACACACACACACACACACACACACACACACACACCACACACACACACACCACACACACACACACACACACACACACACACCACACACACACACACACTCTTACACCATCACACACACACACACACCACCACACACACACACACACACAGACACACCATCACCCACACACGCACCACACTTACACCATCACCCACACACACACACACACACACACACTCTTACACATCACCCATCACACACGGCACACACACACACACACACTCTTACACCATCACACACACACACACACACACACACACACACACACAGACACACACCACTCACACACCACACACACACACACTCTTACCACCATCACACACCACACACCACACACACACACGCACACATACACACACACACACACACACACACCACACTCTTACACATCACACACACACACACACACACAACACACACACACACACACACACACACACCACAACACACACACACACACACACACACACACACACACACACACACTCACATCCCGGCCCACTCAAACTATGTGAAAATACATTCATAACAATTATGAACAGTCCTAGTGCTGGTTCAGAACTGTAGTCGAAGCAGTAGGAGGATGAGATATTATGAGTGTAGAAATGATATTTGTGCTGCGGATGTGTTTGTGAAGTTGACTCAGGTGCGAGTAGTTCTGATGTAAAGCTGCTTCACTCCTGGAGTTAGGAGGAGTTCAGGAGAGTGCTTAAAGCTGCAGATGAAAAACAAAAACATCACTAATACAGTGAGCCCTTCACATCAGTGTCATGTGACTGTAGTTTATGACAGCGCTTCTCAACTGGACATCACATGTGCACCAGCACACAACTGGGAGTCTTTATTCATTGTGTCAAAATATACAAAACGTCTTTATAGTCACACTGAAAACTATTAATATTATCATGAACTGGTCTTGTTTTATAGATGATCGATTGGACACAATCTTCGAAATAAACAGCAAAAGAGAGGATGTTTCTTCTCATTTCTGAGAGCTGGTTATGGCTGTTTATTGACGTCCAAATGGTTCATGATTATATGATTTATTGTGTTTTCATTACTGTGTCTCCCTGCTGATCAGTTCAGACGTTATGGGGTTCTAGTTGGTTGCCAGGGTGTTTCTAGGTAGTCGTTAAGGGGTTCTGGGTGGTTGCTAGGTAGTTGGGGGTTCTTGTTGGTTGCCAGGGTGTTTCTAGGTAGTCGTTAAGGGGTTCTGGGTGGTTGCTAGGTAGTTGGGGGTTCTACTTGGTTGCCAGAGTGTTGCTATGTAGTCATTTGAGGGTTCTATGTGGTTGCTAAGTAGTCATTGGTTCTCCTGAGTGGTTGTTAGGTGTTCTGACCAGTTACTAGAGTGTTGCTAGATAATGGTTATGGGGTTCTGGGTGGTTGCTAGGGTGTTGGGGGGGGGGGGTTCTAGTTGGTTGCCAGGGTGTTTATGGGTAGTCATTGGGGGGTTCTTTGTGGTTGCTAGGTAGTTAGGGGTTCTTGTTGGTTGCCATGGTGTTGCCAGGTAGTCATTTGAGGGTTCTATGTGGTTGCTAAGTAGTCATTGGGGCTCCTGAGTGGTTGTTAGGTAGTTGTTATGTGTTCTGATTGGTTACTAGGGTGTTGCTAGATAATAGTTTGGGGGTTCTTGGTGGTTGCAAGGTAGTTTGGTGTTCTGGGTTGCTAGGTAGTCATTTGAGGGTTCTATGTGGTTTCCAAGTAGTCATTGGGGCTCCTGTGTTGCTAGGTAGTTGTTCTGACTGGTTACTAGAGTGTTGCTTGATAATAGTTGGGGGTTCTGGGTGGTTGCCAGAGTGTTGCTAGGTAGTCGCTAGGGGGTTCTTGGTCGTTGCTAGGTAGTTTAGGGTTCTAGTTGGTTGCCAGGGTGTTGCTAGGTAGTCAATATGGGTTCTGGGTTATTGCTAGGGTGTTGGTGGTTCTGGGTGGTTGCTATAGTGTTGCTAGGTAGTCATTTGAGGGTTCTAGGTGGTTGCCAAGTAATCACTGGGGCTCTTGGGTGGTTCTGGTTGGTTGCCAGGGTGTTGCTAGGAATTTGTTAGGGGTTGTATGCAGTTGCTAGGCAGTTGGGAGTTCTGGTTGGTTGTTTGATGTGGCTCGGTAGTTTTTTGATTACTAGGGTGTTTCTAGACAGTAGTTACTGGGTTTTGTTTGGTTGCTAGGGTGATGCTAGGTAGTCTTTAGGTGGTTCTGAGTGATTACTAGGGTGTTTCTAGACAGTAGTTACTGGGTTCTGTTTGGTTGCTAGGGTGCTGCTAGGTAGTCGTTAGGTGGTTCGGACATCAACAGCAAAAGAGAGGTTTCTCCCCCTTTCTGAAAGCTGGTAAGTGTTTATTTTGATGAATTGCTTTCATGGCTGTTTCTTTCCCACAAGCTGAGAAGCACTTGTTATCCAATGCTATATAAATATGATAATATTCATGATTCAAAGGTGAAAATGAGCAGTGTATGGCTCACCTTGTGGGTCGCTCTGTGTGCCGTTCTCTTCTTTGGCGCTCTCCGGGTCACCTGAAGAGAAAGCACATGTTCTCATCACACTCGCTGTGTTATCTCAGACTCAGATGTTCATGTGAGTGAACGTGTAAACACCACACACCTCTCTGGACCTTGAAGCACAGTTTCTTCTTCTGATAGGTAAAGTATCCGGTTATGGCTGCAACAGCTGCTACTGCGATCCCACAAACAACACCAACAACCGTACCGGATCCGCTGTCTGCAACAGAACCACACACACCGGGTCAGTCGTGTGTCCATGAATGTATATATGGTCACTCGGGTGTTCTGGGTGGTTGCTAGGGAGTTCTGAGTGGTTGCTAGGGAGTTGTTAAGGAGTTCTGAGTGGTGGCTAGGGAGTTGTTAGGGAGTTCTGATTGGTTGCTAGGGAGTTGTCAGGGAGTTCTGAGTGGTGGCTATGGAGTTGTTAAGGAGTTCTGAGTGGTGGCTAGGGAGTTGTTAGGGAGTTCTGATTGGTTGCTAGGGAGTTGCCAGGGAGTTCTGAGTGGTTGCTAGGGAGTTGTCAGGGAGTTCTGTGTGGTTGCTGGGGAGTTGCCAGGGAGTTCTGATTGGTTGCTAGAGAGTTGTTAGGGAGTTCTGAGTGGTTGCTAGGGAGTTGTCAGGGAGTTCTGAGTGGTTGCTAGGGAGTTGTTAGGGAGTTCTGAGTGGTTGCTAGAGAGTTGTTAGGGAGTTCTGAGTGGTTGCTAGGGAGTTGTCAGGGAGTTCTGAGTGGTTGCTAGGGAGTTGTTAGGGATTTCTGATTGGTTGTTAGGGAGTTTTCAGGGAGTTCTGAATGGTTGCTAGGGAGTTGTTAGGAAATTATGGGGGGTTGTCTGGGAGTTCTGAGTGGTTGCTAGGGAGTTGTCAGGGAGTTCTGAGTGGTTGCTAGGGAGTTGTCAGGAATTTCTGATTGGTTGCTAGGTAGTTGTTAGCAGTTTTGTGAAGTAATGGATTACGTTACTAACTACCATTTTTGTCATGTAAAATCTGGAATCAGTAACGAATCACTATTTGTAATTAATCTACCCAGCACTGGTTGCTAGGGCGTTGCCCCCCCTCACTTATGAATATGAATAATTAGTGATTTAACAGTAAATAACAGTAATGCTTGACTGAACACACACATGATCATCTGTAACTCAGTCTAACAGACACAAAGATCTGCTCGTCACTGATCCTGCTTCACTAACGTCAACAAACACTGATCAATGTTAAAATCACTCTTCTTTATATATATATATATATATATATAATATCAGTGGATAAGAAGAGTCACACACTGGTCCACTAGATGGCAGCATTATACTGGAGACACTTCAGGTTTATACTGAAGCATATTTCTGCCAAAGAATTCAATAAAATCATGCTTTCATAAAACAATATTATGACATCAAATAATTAAATAGTTACAATTATCCAATTAAAAAATATTAAAAAGTCAAAATTATGACATACTACATCAATAAAAATGAATTATGCAAAAAGCCAAAATTATGATACACTACATTATAGCAAAAAAACATCAACCTTTTGTCATAATGATATATATTTTTATATCATAATTTCAAAATTTGATCTCATATATTTTTTTTTCATGAAATATGATATTAGTGTGTTTTGTGACGATAACCAAAAACGATAATTCATCATTTTGACTATTTATTTATTCATTATGACATCAACATTTGATCATAATTATGACTTTTTGTCAATATTTAATTAATTTTTTTTACAAATTATTTTAAGTTTTATGTCAACATTTTGACTTTTATTTAAACTTGTGTCCACATTATTTT
Source organism: Ptychobarbus kaznakovi (assembly GCA_027422405.1). Lineage (NCBI taxonomy): Eukaryota > Metazoa > Chordata > Actinopteri > Cypriniformes > Cyprinidae > Ptychobarbus > Ptychobarbus kaznakovi. Next base: position 35,725 of record JAPDDN010000334.1, read on the forward strand.
ATTTCTTCCATTAGCCATATTAGATTATTTTTCATAATTGTGACCTTTTCTCATAATTATGATTTCTTTTGTCATAATTATAACTTTTTTAGAATTTAGACTTTTTATTCCGATCTCTCTCTTAACCTGCATTATTTTCATTCTCCCTTGAAAAATGTTAGGTTATTTTAGCCAGAATGATTTCATAATTTAGATATGATATCTCATAAAGACTTGGTATGTCATAATTGAGACTTTTGTCTCATAATTATGACTTTTTATGTCCATTTCAAAAGAAAGTGAAAAATGTGTTTTAACTCTAGAATTTGTTCTTTTTTAACGCCTGTCGGTTTGTGATATTTCCAGGTCCTGCGTATGAGATAAAGCATATCAATAAACTTATCAATAGTCTACCCACAATGCATCGGTACAGACAGACAAGACTGAACCTGATTTACAGAACCTGAAAGTGCCGCTCAACAGGAGTTAATTTACTCTAAACGAGGCTGATAATAAAAACTGCCCCATGTCATCATCTACTCTCTCTCATCTCGCTCCATTCATATTTATAATGCATAAATCAAAGTGACTTTGAACAAAAGAGGGACAAAAGCCAACGATATATTCTGACTGACATCATCGAACGTTTCATAACATAATTAGGGTTATTTAGATTAGATTAGATTTCACACAATGACAATAAAGTCTAATCTAGATGACCTTTATACGTCTTGCCTTCCACAAAACCTGTTAGATGAAGTTACTCAGAATATTTGTTTTATAACGTAACTCTCTAAAGCATGTTTCATCATTTATACTTTTTCATATCTGACATTTTGTCATCAGTTTTTTCTCAAAATTAAAACTTTTTAAATCTCAGATTTTTTTCATAATTAAATTTTTCATAATTTCAAAATCTCATAATGTACATTTTGTCATAATTACAATTTTAACCCAATTTAGATGTTTTTATAATTCAATATTTATACTTTTTATGTCATAACTGTAATTTCAACGTCGTTATTTTCTCAAGCACCAACAAGGTAAATTATAATTTAGACTTTTTTATTGAATAATTATTCAATTTTAAGCCAATTTTGACTCATAATTTCAAAAATGTTGACTTTTTATGGCATTTTTATATTTGTCATAATTTTTTTCTTATTCTTATAACTTAATCTTTTCTCTCGTAATAAAAAAAAAACATTTAAACTTTTTAATATTGACATTTTGTCATCAGTTTTTTCTCAAAATTAAAACTTTTTAAATCTCAGATTTTTTTTCAAAATTTAATAATGTCATTTGTCATAATTAAAATTTTTATCTAAATTTTAGATGTTTTATAAATTCAATATTTATACTTTTTATGTCATAACTGTAATTTCAACGTAGTTATTTTCTCAAGCACCAACAGGGTAATTTATAATTTAGACTTTTTAATTTAATAATTAGTACATTTTATGCAAATTTTGACTCATAATTTCAATTTTTATGCCATTTTTGTATTTGTCATAATTTTTTTCTTAATCTTGTAACTGATTTTTTACTCTCGTAATTTACATTTTGTCATAATCTCCTAATTTAGATTAAAACAGGATAATCATAATTTAATGGATAATTATTTCATAATTATGAAATAAAATGCCATAATTTTGACTCAGAATTTCAACTTGTTTCTCATAAATATGACTTATGTCAATTATGACTTTATTTTTTAAAGTCATAATTTTAGCTTTTTGGCATCATTTTGATGTCACTCCAAATCATAATCCATGAAACGTTAGATGATCAATTTATCATTTAGACTTTTTAATTTAATAATTATTGCATTTTATGCAAATTTGACTCATCATTTTAAAAAAATTTATTTGTCATAATTTTTTTCTTAATCTTGTAACTGATTTTTTTACTCTCGTAATTTACATTTTGTCATAATTTTGACTCTTGTCTCCTAATTTAGATTTGTCATCAATCTAAAACAGGATAATCCATAACTTAGACTTTCTATTTCATAATTATGACATCATTTTTTCCATAATTTTGACTAATTTTAAAATTTCAACTCAACTCAATTTCAACTTGTTTCTCATAATTATGACTTATGTAATTGTGATAAATTGTGGTAATTAAGTCATAATTTTAGCTTTTTGGCATCATTTTGATGTCACTCCAAACCATATTACTCCCTCTCTTCCATGAAGCGTTAGATGATCATGCCAGAAAGTGTGTTTAATAACGAGAAATGACACGGTGCCAGGTTTGTCATCCCTTGAACACAAATATGACGTGTTTAACAGCGGATCACTGTTTGTTCTGAACACATGAAGCAGAATCAGTGACGAGCAGATCTTTGTGTGTGTTAGACAGTATTACAGGCGATTAACTGGATCATGTCATTACTGGTGTTTGTTCAGTCAAGCATCAGTATTACTCGTACTCAGCGTTAGGGGGTTGTTCAAATCATCATAAGTACTTATGTGTAACCCTGAATATTTTCACCTGCTAGACAATGAAACTCTTTTTTAAATCCCACAGACTTGCTTTGAAGAAGGGACCCAAGCCACATCTACAGAGCTTAAGATCAGAGCGATGAGAGGGGTGAACAACCCAGAACCCCCAACAAACACCTAGCAACACCCTAACAACCACCCAGAGCTCCTACTTACCTATCAACACCCTAACAACCACCCAGAGCTCCCTAATTACCTAGCAACACCCTAACAACCACCCAGAGCTCCCTACTTACCTATCAACACCCTAACAACCACCCAGAGCTCACTAATTACCTAGCAACACCCTAACAACCACCCAGAACTCACTAATTACCTAGCAACACCATAACAACCACCCAGAGCTCCCTAATTACCTATCAGCACCCTAACAACCACCCAGAGCTCCCTAATTACCTATCAACACCCTAACAACCACCCAGAGCTCCCTAATTACCTAGCAACACCCTAACAACCACCCAGAGCTCCCTACTTACCTATCAACACCCTAACAACCACCCAGAGCTCACTAATTACCTAGCAACACCCTAACAACCACCCAGAACTCACTAATTACCTAGCAACACCCTAACAACCACCCAGAGCTCCCTAATTACCTATCAGCACCCTAACAACCACCCAGAGCTCCCTAATTACAACCTAGGAACCACCTAGAACCCTCTAACGACTATTCAGCAACACCCTAGTAACCACCTCACACCTCCTAACTACCTATTAACCACCCAGAACCGTCGAACGACAATTCAGCAACACCCTAGTAACCACCCCACACCTCCTAACTACCTAGTAACCACCCCACACCACCTAACTACCTAGCATCCCCCCATGCCTTTCTAACGACTAGCAACACCCTAGTAACCACACAGAACCAAGTAAATAATTAGCAATGCCCTAGCAACCACCCAGAACCCTCTAAGAACTCCCAGCAACACCCTAGTAACCACCCAGAACCACCTAACTACTTAGCAACGCCCTAGCAACCACCCTGAACCCCTAATGACAACCTAGAAACCACCTGGAACCCTCTAATGACTACCCAGCAACACCCTAGTAACCACCCAGAACCACCTAACTACTTAACAACCCTAGCAACCACCCTGAACCCTGTAAGAACTCCCAGCAACACCCTAGCAACCCCCTGAACCCCCTTAATAACAAGACACCACCCAGAACACTCCAGCATTTTGACTTTCTCACAAATATAACACTTAAGAAATGTTTGTTTCTATGATGCAGCAGAAGGATAAGATACCGTTCGACTCGGAAACGGCTCCAGCGCTGCGAGCTGTAACGAGAGAGAAAACATAACGAGATTCAACTCAGATATTGCCAATAACTATTACTGCGTGATATGAAGAAAACACAAAAACACTGCCTTCTTTGTTTATTTTAGATTAGAGATCGACCGATATATCGGTGTACCTATATTTTTCCCGATATTTAAGCATTTTACCATAATCGGTTTTAGTGAAAACACCACACCGACACACACACACACACCACACACACAACACACACACACACACACACACACACACACACACACACACACACACACACACACACACACACACACACACACACACACACCTGGAGCAGTGGACTTACACTGGTCTGACTTCACTCTGTTATTTATGTACTTTATAACAGTAAATAAATATCGGTTCTGCATATCGGTTATCGGGAACATAAACGTACAAATAATTGGTATCGGTATCGGTTATAAAAAATCAATATCGGTCGATCACTATTTTGTGATGATTTTTGATGCACACATTTAACCAATGTATTGAGTATAAAGCATTGCTTACAATATTTGTATTTGTATTTATTATATTATATATATGTTTGTTATTTTATTATATTTCCAGGAAATGCTTTATACATCAATATCTTTGAACCCATAGCTGAAATCCTGATTATTGTATATATTTATATGCTTATAATAAACTTATTTAGTGTCTCAAGACCTTGAGCGATATTAAGTAAGCATTATAATTTATGCCAGACTCAATTTACTTCATTTAACCTCATAATAATGCATAATAAGATTAAAGTATGCACTATATGCAAATATGATATCAAACACAAAGCGCCGTGCCTTTGCCTTGACCTGTGCTGTGACGGTCTGCCCCCCCCATTGCTTTCTCTACTGTAAGCAAACATATACATAACATAAAGCATTGTGTTTATGCATGATATTAATATTGCATGTTTATGGACATTACCTGGATCCTCTGCTTGTGCTTTCTCTTCTGTAAAGTAAATGATAGATGAACAGGTTATCGTGCACATAAGCTCAGCTTCATCTTACTTGGAATCACTAATCATCTCTTAATTGACAGTTTTGACTCGTTAAACCAGGAGCAGCAGATAAATGAAGTGTGTGATCATCACTAACAAGACACTGAGTTCAGTGATCAGACACACACCGCTGCATCAGTCGTGCGTTCGTGAGTGTTTGAGACGCGGGGGGGACGAGGCTAACGAGGATTCAACATTGATAATAATCAGAAATGTTTCATATTATTATGATTTCTGAGGATCATGTGACACTGAGGACTGCAGTAATGATGCTGAAAATACAGCTTTGATCACAGAAATAAATTACAGTTTAACACATATTCAGATAAAAAACAGCCGTTTTAGATTCTAATAATATCTTAATAATTTTTACTGTATTTTTTAAAAATAAATCCAGCCTTGGTGAGCAAAAGAGACTTATTTCAGAAATATTAATTAATTGTAATAACTCCAAACGTTTGTCCATCTGTTCTTTATAGACTCAGAGAAGCTAATGGATGCCATCTCTATTAAATAAAGTATAATTCATAATTAATCTACTGACGCAACAACACAGCATTACGGTATTAACTACTGTAACCGTTTTATTTTCACTGTAACTCCAGATTTAAATCACTTTGTGGTGATCTCTTACCTAAATCTTCATCGAAAGCATCAGAAAGATCAAATCTTTCAGAATGAACTGCAGAAACACAAAAGCAGAGAGTAAATATAGTTTAAAAGACTTTAATATATGACCGATAATCGGGTGTCAGACCTTCGTCTGCGTCGTCAGAGTCCACGGGTTCCTCCGGTACAGCGGTCAAATCTAGAAAACACAATATAATATTCATAATCCCACACAAAAGTCACATTTCACAATCTGTCATTTGATAATTTATATTCATGACTATCAGGCTTTTCAGCCAAATCATCATTACTGTAATATGCACTGATATGTGTTTAATTCCTATTATTATTATTATAATTCCTATTTTTCATAACAATGAATCTCATTAGATTTTAATTACTGTAATACAATATAAAAAACATAGAGCAACAAATATTACCATAATCTACAAATACCTCAAAATAAATACTGTAATTAAATTAAATTATAGGTAGTTTTTTAATATGTCAGTAATGAGAATTTGGTGGGAAAATATGCTTATGCTTTTCACAAAAATAATGTAAATATAAATGTACCAAAAATACATTTGTTAAATATAATATCGTATTTTTTTATTTTGTTTATGGGCGAATAATATGTATAGGGTTTTTGTTCTACCATGACAGTAATGATAATTTGGAGGAAAAAAATGTGCTTATTGTCACAAAAGCAACTTAAATGTACTTTAAAAATATATAAAAAAAGATTTGCATGCATAATTATTTTTTTTATATATATAATATCCAATGTTGTCCTTTTGATTAAGAGCAAATTCTTTTTTTACAGGACAGTATTGAGAATTTGGAGGGAAAAATGTGTTTATTTATCACAAAAATAATGTAAATATAACAAATAATATTTAAAAAAAAATGTATCTGTGCAATGTTTTTCTGTTAAATATTATATCCTATTTGTTCTTTTGATTATGGGATAATGTGACATGTACTGTATGTTCTTGACATGTCCGCCCAGTATCTCCTAATTCTTGTTTTATAAAGTAATTAATATGAACAGTATTTGTTTCACTGGATTAAATCAAACGCTAGTCTAAGCTGTTCCTGTAATAAGTTTTATATCGAGCATGTTCACAGCAGAAGTCTCCTGAGAGAAACGTGCATCCGTTTCTGCAGCAGACAAACAAACAAAGACACTGGAGATCTGAGATCTGTTTAGTCTCGTGGGGAGGGGAGACTTTAATGCTCAAGTGATTTCAGTAGAGTCTGGTGTTAACATTCACTCCGTTTTCATCACTTTTGTTTCTCAGAAATGGTCACACTTGAGTGAACGTCTATAGTGGAGGACGGAAACTACAACAAATATATTTTGTGCATGCTGATAGCAAAATAAAAAACTGCTATATTGTTTCTATGCCTTTCCAAAAGAGGACAGAATAGAGAAAGTCAGATTTGTCATTATATTAGAAACACTAATTGATTTCTCTCATTTAATGCCAAAGGTAAAAGAACACAATGTTAATTGCATTATTTAACCCTTTACATTATTTAGTGTTCTCAAGTTTGTTTGCTCTTTATACGGTGTTATCACCAAATCTTGAATTCAGTAATTTTTTTATTAACAGGTTTAGTGTTTGTTTTTGGAGCTGATTGATCGTAGGCCTCACTGATCTCAGTTTTTGAATAAATGTTGCCAAAATTATCCACAAATTATGATTTTTTAACTCAAAAACTGAGGTGCGTGTGCTCAGATAAACGAGATTTATCCACACACGTTACCTCCTTCTGGTTCCTCATGTTCTGGTTCTTCCTCAGCATCACCTGGAGCTTCTGCAGGCGTGATTTCTGACAAAACAATGATTTTTTTTAGATGTCTTCTGGCATGAACAGTCAAAAAAAACAACGAGTCATATATATATTGTTATTATAGAAAACATTAGTCAACAGACAGATCACCCTCATCCCCAAAACCATCATCAAACTTCACGAGATTGAAGCAAACACAACCTGACCACATTAAATACAGGCTCTGAGTCTCGCGTTCGGATTATGAACGTGTTTTAAATAACTAAAGCAAAAACCACTCATCAAACACACACAACTGTAATACAAGTATAAGATAGAAGAGTCTTATGAGGTCAAAGATGGTGTCGGTATTTTTTAAAATCTTTTTTTTTATAAAGATTGATATGACAATATTTACATAGCACCATAGTAACGAGTTGAGGTTGTTATAGTGTAACCGTGGCAATACAAATCTATTGTTTCTATGCAAGCAAAGCAGAGTTTCGTCAGATTGTAAAGATTAAACTGAGATAAAGACGTCAGTAAATCTCTGTTTCACCTTCTTCAGTAACTTCAGGGTCTCCGGCAGGTGCATCGGCTTCTGAAAGACAAAATCATATTTAAACATACAGATAATATGACAGAAAGTGAGCTGCGAAGCTGTTTTAGTTGCACTGATCAATATAATCTGTTTGTATTAATACAGGCTTTTATTCATAAGCACTCAAAGCTTTGGATGCAATCACAAAATATTTCACCAAAATTTAATATAAAATTGCATATAAAATTCCCATGCATTTGGATTAGAGAGCTTTAACATAAACTAATAATAATATAATAATAAATGTGATGCATATTTCCCAGTCATACATAACTCTGTTATTATAATTAACTAAAACTAAAATCATAATAAAAAATAAAAAAACGTTAAAGCACAAAAAAAGTTTAGTTTTTTAAATAGAAATACATTTTAAAGTTTGTTTATAAAACAAAATTATTTTATTCAGCTGGTTTCCACGGCAACATTTCTAATTTATCTTGATGAACTAAAACCAAAATAAAAATTTATAAAACCATATAAATGTCATGAATCTGTTGCCACTCACTACAACTGCACATACCCATGGACTACATCTCCCATCATGCACTCACACACACTTTCCCGTCCACCATTACACAAATCACACAGCTGTCAATTCACTCATCAACTTGATTGCCTCAACACCTGCACCTCATTCACTCACTCACATATAAGCAGCACACAAAACACTCACCCAGTGCGAAGTCTTGTTTCCCTGGCTAACATTTCCGAGCGTTTTTCATTCCCTCGATTGCTACTTCTGTGTGTGACCCGGACTGCCTTCCTTGGAACTCTGAACTGTGCTTGTGACTCGACCCCGCTGGTATTGTTTACGTCTTGCTCTGCCTCTGATATTCCTGTTATTGCCGCTGACCATTGCCGTCTGATTTGCCTCTGTCTGAATAAATATATATATGCACTTGGGATCTACGCCTTTGACCAGGTTGTACAATAAAATATTTAAAAACAACAAAAATGAATAAAAAGGACAAAAATGCATAAGGAAATAACTAAAATTAACATGAAAGCATAACAAAATTCTAATTCAAAATATTTATTTAATTTATATTATATAAATTATAACATTTATATAACTTAAAAAAAAAAATTCGCTTGGATTTTCATGTGAAATTAAAATCATATAATTTTTGTTTAGTTTAGGTTTTTCATCTAATATAATATTGAATTATTATTATCCACTGAAAGCTGGATATTAATAGACAGGTTAACTTTTTGTATATAATAAAACAAACTGACGTAAAATAATTTTAAGAACCAAAAAATGTCTTTGAGCTTTATTTCCATTACTGAATGATTTTTAATAGTTTCAGTTATTAGTGTTTCAGCTTGAACTGGTTTAGTTTCTTCAGCGAAACGCAAGCGAGAGGAAAATACGTCCCAGTCCAAACCACAGGATTATTACAGGCTTCCCGGTGAATTTATATGACTTTTCCAGGCCTTCATGGTCACAGGATATTTGAAGGATTCCTGAACTCGTTGCATTAAAGATTGCGTTCAGAAAGAGCCGCTTCTGGCTATGAAATATTTCCGTGCTGAGAATAACTGGGACACATTATCTGTTAGAAACCTGTTTTAAAGTGCCCCGATCTATCAGGTTTTATGGCTGGATCGGTGTTGTTTGTGGAGTGTAATGGTTTAATGTTTAATCAGATCGTCTGAGGAAACACACATCAGGGTTTAAAGCACTTCTTGATTTTCTTTGGTGACTGAATAATAGTAAATTAAGTGTCTATTAACAATCTATTAACACACGGCATGCTGCGTTATTATACAGAGAATGCATTGACTAACAGACCAACTCTGATTATTATAATCAAACATAAATAAATGTCAAATATATACATGTACCGTTATACATATATATTATACGGGTTTGTTGAAGCTGTGCGTTACAGTGATTTTACCACAGAAAACAAGGGCTATTTACATTGTGCCTAAAAATATGTATTATTTATATTTTATTTTTATATTTTCAAAGTTTAGTTTAATTTAGCATTTTTTTCTTTCTGTAATTTGTTTTATTATATATTTTTTCCATGTAAGTTTTTATTTATTTCCAGTTACATTAACTTTGTTGTTTATACTTGTTGCCAAGGCAATGTTCTGATTTTCATTTTAAGTTTTTTTTTATTATCTAATATTTATATTTTATTTCAGCTTCATTTCAGTTACTGTAAATCTTAGATTTTTAATAGTTTTATTTATTAATTTTTTTAGATAGTCATTTTAGTGCTTAACGTAAACTTTTCAGTTAGTTGCCAAGAAAATGTTTTTTTCATAAAGTTTCATTAATAAAAGTTAACTAATATTTATTTTTTATTTTATTTCAGTTACTGAAAATAATTTTTAGTAGTTTTATTTGCTTGCAGTTAGTCCCCTTAAGTCCTTCAACTTAAACGCATTTCCGTTCCCATTCAGTCGGTCACATTTGCGTACGTCAGACTGACCATCGAATAGGAATCTCGTTATAGAGACCAATCTGCTTCAAGTGTAACTAAAACGAGCCAATGCACATTGGCATGCAATCATATGCAGCAGCTGCTGACCTCGCAGCGCGGGTATATAATGAGCAGCAGGTCCGCTTTTCAGCTTTTCGCTTCGGAGCCCAACCGTTGTTCTCTGCTGGAAGTGATCTAAAAGAGTCTCTGCAGGATGGTGTAAAGTGTGGGTGTACAGCACAGGAGCGGGGTCGAATTCTCTCTGTTTTTCCTTTGCTTCTCTTTTTTTGCCTTATTTGATCAGAAAGAGCTGCAAAGGCCGTTCTCACGGCTGGTAAACGCTGCGCTTTTAGAGCGCGTAAATCATCAACGAGAGAGAGAGCACACGACAGGCTGCACACATCCCTGTCTGTGTTGCCGCGGCCGTTCCTCTGCATGCTTCAGCACTGATTAAAAGAGCAAAGTCCCTAAAAGAGCTTACACAAGTAGAGCTTGCATCTTTTTAAAGATGACATTCTACTTGTGTGTTTCTGGATGTGGTCGTTACCTGGCACCGAATGGGATGGTCACGAGCGCTGCATCGCGTGTCTGGGCTTAGCGCACGCTGAGGCAGCGTTTGTGGATGAGTCATGTACCCATTGTGGGAAGAGGACCATCTCGGAGTTGCGGTCGAGACTCCAGTTCCTGCAAAGGGGCGGAGTCCCAGTGCCGCTGCCTCGTTCCAATCCAAGCGCACTTCCTTCGGGGAACCAACCCCCTAGGAACCCTCACTCCTCCTGCACTCCGCAGCCAGTAGAGATGCCGGGGGGGTGCGAGCGCACCATCTCAAAGGTGTGCACCATTCGTATCCTTCGGAGCTCCTTCCGATGACCGGATGTCGATAGCTGCATTGGAGGGTGAGTCAGACTTTTCTGGGGATGACGCGTCGGTGCAGTTGCCTCCTTCGGGTACGGTAGCTGTGCCCTATTTGGATCCGGAAATAATGCTTTTCCGGGCGGCCAACGGAGTCGAGCTCATGTGGAATCTTCCACTGTGTCCCGAAACCCTCGAGGCTGGACGATTGGTTTCTCGGGGTGGCACGAGCTGGTTCTCAGCCAACCATCCCAGTTCCTTTCTTCCCGGATGTGCTGAAGAGCTCACCGGTTTGTGGATCCCAGGGATCCCAGCTCGTCCAGGCCTCTGCCAAGAGGGACGGCAAAGCAAGCGCAAGAGGCCTTGGACGGGCGAACCTGAGATGGTCGAAACTGCTCTTCAGGAGATGG
>JAPDDN010000037.1:0-45000 GCA_027422405.1 Ptychobarbus kaznakovi
GTTTTTTATGTTGCTTGATGTTATCCTTTCAAACATGAATATAATCTTCTACAAAGGGTTGTCCTGTGGTTATCTCCTCTTGAATTTTCCTCAAATTCAAGTGACAGAAAAAAAAAACTGTCCTAATTCTACAAAAGCTTTGTCTACATTTACATTTATGCATTTAGCAGACGCTTTTATCCAAAGCGACTTACAGTGCATTCAGGCTATACATTTATTGTCAGTATGTGTGTTCCCTGGGAATCGAACCCAGAACCTTTGCGCTGCTAACGCAATGCTCTACCACTGAGCCACAGGAACATGATATCTAGATGTTGTCTAGATGTCGAATCTTCTATTTTCTCTAGTTTATTGGCAAAATGTTCTCACAATTTATCTGGAGCTCAACTCAAGTGTGTCTGTCTCTCAACTCAAATTGTCAAATTTGGGGCCTCGTTCCGGGATCAGCGCTACTCTGAAGAAGCCTGGTCCAGTGATTTTGAACCTAGGGACATCAAAGCACATTCCTCAGGAAGAGAGCAACGCGTGTGTGAGAGGCTAAGGGGACAAGCATCATCCTGACCAAGAGCATCACCACATAACCAGATCTACCTGAAAGTGCATCATGTCCGTCGAAGAAAGAATGAGACTTGCCTGGAACATCAAGAAGAAATACACAGGTGAACTCTTCCAGTTGACAAAAGACATTCACCCAGCACCGGATGCAGATGTTACACCGTTAAAGGATGGTGAAGAAGAGAGCTACATTAATTACATTGTCACGTACATGCATAGTTGTGAATTATCTAGGCTACCTGACCAAGGGATAACGGTGTTAATGAATTTAAATGAATGCATTGATGAAATTGTAGAGAAACGTGCTAGGACTGAAAAGGTTACTCAGCCATCTATTGCATTTCATAACACAGACAACAAAGAGGACCGTGAAAGCAACCACTCTCATTTACTACTAAGATTACAGCTTACAGTCTTCCTGACTGCCCGGGACCTGTAACAGATTTCTCTCTCTCTCCTCTCTCTCTCTCTCTCTCTCTCTCTCTCTCTCTCTCTCTCCTCTCTCTCTCGCTCTCTCTCTCGCTCTCTCTCGCTTCCTCTCTCTCTCCTCCTCTCTCTTTCTCTCTCTCTCTCATCTCTTCTCTTTCCTCTCCTCTCTCTCTTTCTCTCTCTCTCTCCTCTCTCTCTTTCTCTCTCTTTCCTCTCTCTCCTCTCCCTCTCTCTCTCACTCATCTCTCTCTCTTTTTGCTCTCTCTCTCTCTCTCTCCTCTTGCTCTCTCTCCTCTCCTCTCTCTATCTCTCTAGTCTATTTACATTTTAGTTTGTTTAGTTTTAGTAATTTTAGCAATTTAAAAGAATGAAGATGTTGGCTTGGTGTGTGTGTTTATTCTGTGCACTGATATCAGGCAGACGAGGAGGTGTCGTCTGGCTAATAGACTGATGTTGGGGAGCTTGAGTATGAATATATCAGTGGAATATGAAAGTGTGAATTGTAATCGACATCAAAGCGGCGCCACGTCTGCTAACCGTCTGAAGACCCCCTGCGTCTGTGACGCGCGGCGAACGCGATAAGCCGCTATCGCTTCTGCAAATTAAAACTCCAAAGGTTGGCTTTGAAACGAGGAGCGGCTGAATGGATTTGCAGTGGAAGCGTAATGAGATCCAGATCAATGATGATCAACGCTGTCTGCGGTCCTCACGCTTTATTAAACGCTCATCATATAATGTGACTGCTGTCATGAGAGCAACTTCATACAGTTTTCATTTTACACATCAGGATTTAGTGCCTGTTGATCTGTCAGATGCAGGGTTATTATTCACTAAAACTCCAACCATAAAAAAATGTTGTTACTTGAAATAAAATAAATTATAAAAAATAAAAAAATTACTTATTTTAATTCAGCTAGTTCCCAATGAAACATCTATCATTTTATTTTACTAAAATGTTAATAGTAATACAGTGATAGTAATATATATATATATATATATATATTTATTTATTTAGTCATTTAGCAGACGCTTTTATCCAAAGCGACTTAAAAACGAGGACATTATAGAAGCAATCAAAACCAACAAAAGAGCAACAACATGCAAGTGCTATTACAAGTCCTGGTTAGCCTAACGCAGTACACGTAGGAAGGATTTTTTTTTATGAAAACGAGTATATAGAATATAGAAAAAAGAAACCTAGTGTTAGTTTTACAAGAATAGCTAGCAGTTAGAGAATAAATATGCAATTGATAAAGGGTCAAATGTTTGTGTGGTTTTTTTTAATAAAAAGAAGACAGATTAGATTAAATAGAATTAGAATAGAGAGTGCTAGAGTTAGAGGGTCAATTAAAGATGGAAGAGATGTGTTTTTAGCCGTTTCTTGAAGATGGGTAAGGATTCAGCTGCTGGGATTGAGTTCGAGGTCATTCCACCAGATGAGAACAGTTAATGAAAAAGTCAGTGAAAGGGATTGTGTGCCTCTTTGTGATGGTACAGTAATGCGTCGTTCACTTGCAGAACGCAAGCTTCTAGAGGCACATAAGTCTGAAGTAATGAATTTAGGTAAAGGGGTGCAGAGCCAGAGGTGGTTCTGTAGGCAAACATTAATGCCTTGAATTTAATGTGAGCAGCTATTGTATAGCTATATATATATATATATATACACACTGTATAATTTTAATATTTATTTAATTTATTTAATTTATTTTATTTTATTTTATTTATTTATTTATTTTATTTATTTTATGTATGTGTGTGTGTGGTGTGTGGTGTGTGTGTGTGTGTGTGTGTGTGTGTTGGTGTGTGGTGTGGTGTAGTGTGTGTGTGTGTGTGTGTGTGTGTGTGTGTGTGTGTGTGTGTGTGTGTGGTGTGTGTTGTGTGTGTGTGTGTGTGTGTGTGTGTGTGTGTGTGTGTGTGTGTGTGTGTGTGTGTGTGTGTGTGTGTGTGTGTGTTGTGTGTGTGTGTGTGTGTGTGTGTGTTTATTCTGTGCACTGATATCAGGCAGACGCAGACGAGGAGGTGTTGTCTGGCTAATAAACTGATGTTGGGGAGCTTGACTATGAATGAATATCAGTAGAATATGAAAGTGTGTGATATTGTAATCGACAGCAGCCTTAAAAACAGTCCAATCAGTTTAGTCGAAACAGGCTTGTAAATCCCGCTCGGCTTCATTCGTCTGTTTTTTAACAGTTCTTAATACAGGTTTAGCTGATTTCAGTTTCTGCCTGTAGGTTGGTATAAGATGAAGCAGACAGTGATCAGAGCAGGGGCGGTTCTAGGGTGAGTGGATATCCGGGGCTTAGCCCAGAGACATCCATACCTGTCAGAATAAACTTTAAATAAAATATATTTAAAAGTCACATTGGCTAAGAAGCTTTATTTTTTAAAAAGCTGTAAATCTTTCTAGAAATATGTATTATTAAAATAAAATAGTCACAATGAGTTAAACTATAAACAATAATCTATACTCATTCTCAACCGTTATATGATCAATATGATCCAAAATGCAAATCCCATAATTTACAAACGAACAATAAATACAATATCATGATTAAAAACCTATATTTGTTTTTTTCACAGTGACAGCTCAGTAACAAATAACGTATTTTGACGGATGGCGAGACTGTTACAGCATACGTTATAGTAAGTTACAGATACCTGAGGCAGCTGATTCTTGCCGTTTAAGTGCTGGCTGGGCGTGTTTTTCTTCCTTTTTTGGAAGAATTTTGAAATGTCCATTCTTATTTTCAAATAAATTAATATAGTAAAATAACACACACCAATGAACCACCTGGCTCCCCAAGATCTGATTTCATTGGCTGGATCGTATAGATCCTATAACTTCTTATCGTCGGTTGGCCAGTTTACATGTCAGTCAAAATGGCTACGAGCCTCAGTGGGCGGTGCTTATCTGGAGTGAATGAATGACAACGTAAAGTTGACACTGTTATGTGTGCAGAGAACAAATCTGCGGTTGTAGTAAATATTTTATTGCGCATGAAAACTCAGTGATAGTGCTTACGAGGCATGTAATAAAAACATTCGGGGCTTTACTGAAAACATTCGGGGCTTCAGCCCCCTTAGCCCACCCCTAGCGCCGCCCATGGATCAGAGAGTCCTAAAGCTGCTCGTGGAACTGAGTGATATGCATCTGTTATTGTGGTGTAATATATCACTGTCTCTGTTGGGACATGTGATGCGCTGACGGCATTTTGGCAGTTCACGGATGAGATTTGCTTGAATAAAGTCCCCGAGAATGATTAAAACAGTTGAATCAGAGCTTCACTGTTACAAGGATTCATTTTCTGCCCGGAGTTTTGCTTATTTTGAGCAATCTGGCAACCATGAACACGCGCTCGCTCCTCACTGGAGTTTAGCATCTAGATGAAAGCGTCGCTCCGCCGGTCTGTGTTCTGTCGTGAGATCTCGACTGTATTGTTTGCGATTGTGATCGCTGAATAAATGCACTTACTCAACCGCTGTTGTTTTAATAGAGCTATAGGCTATTGCAATTTGGAATTAGAAGGAATTTTACTGCAGTAATATTTTTTATTTGTTTTACCAGTTTTCATTAAGTCTTTGGAATTAATTTATATAATAAAAGTCTAATAAATCAGTACATTAGATGAGGTAAAATACACCATGTCTATTGTTTGGTGCATGCTGGAGCAAGTGCAATACCTGAAATGCAAAAGTACATTTCTCAAATGACAAAAATCATTACAAATATAATTTTGAGCAAAAATAATTTTTAATCAGTTTAATATAGCATGACTAAGTAAATGTGACTAAGATTTCATTGACTAAGATGCTCATACATTTCATTCACTAAACATAAATAGGACAAGATTGACTAAATATGATAACTAAAATGTATATTTGAGCAAGAATAAGACTAAATTAAAAACGGCTGTCAACATTAATACTGCTGTAGGTCTACGGTTAATAATCGCAAGACTAAAATACTTTAGATTTACTTTGACTAAAACTAGACTTAAATGTTGAGACTTTTAGTCGACTAAAACTTGACTAAAACTAAATATGATAAGGTTGACTAAATATGATTAAAATCTAACAAGGACGTTTAACACGGGACTAAGACTAAATGCCCGTTTACACCAAGCATGATAACTATAAAGATAACGATAAAGATATAGTTCTAAAATTGATCTCAATATTAAAGAGTCCACAGCACAACTATAACGATAAAGGCTCAGAGAAATGATTTAGTTGGAATCGCTTTCAGAACGATTTTTTTTCCAGATGATAAACGATACAAACACTGACAGCCAATTAGCATCCATCCTGCTAGCGAGCTGGAGAATTTAAAGTGGCAGACGCGCTTAAAATAATCAGACGATATCGTTTGCTGGTGTGGACGCTGGTGTGAAAATAGCTGACAAATGTAACACTAGTGTGTGTAATGCGTCGTTCTCCTGCAGTATCTGTGTGTTGTGGAGCACACATTTGCACACGTCTTTCTGTCTGTCGCTCTGAGCTCCAGGGGGAAACCAAGATCTTGAAGCTGAAGAACCTGAGACCCAAGGACTACGCCAACTACAGCTGCATCGCCTCCGTCAGGAACGTCTGCGACATCGCCGACCGCAGAGTCGTCTTCAGACTCACCAATAAAACCGGTCTGCTGCTTTCTCACACTCTTAACTTTGATTTATTCATTCATTCATTATTTATTTATTTATTAATTAATTTCAGTTTTAGTTTGAGTAATTTTAGTAACTTTTTTTCATTTCCATTATTTCATTTTTTTTAAGCTTTTCATCTAATAATTGTATTCATTATTATGTTTTTATTTTATTTTTATTATTATTATTATTTTATTTTCTGTATAATTATTTTATATTATTTATTTTTATTTTTTTATTTTATTTGTTTTACACAGGCATCTTTTATAGATTTTTTTATAATTTTATAATTTATTTTATTTTATATTTTATATATATATATATATATATATATATATATATATATATTTATTTATTTTTTTTTTTTTTTTTTTTTTTATTATTTGTATTTTTAATAAAAAAAATTACACTGGCATCTTTATAGATTGTTTTATAATAAATCCACAGTTTCTTTCAATTCCCATGAAACATGTTTTATTCACTCTTTATTTGATGGAAAGTTTTAACATTTTTATTCAATATTGCACTAAAAATAACTTTGTTGTGTTTTGACATTTTTATTAGTTTTTTAATGGCTACATTATTAGTATTATTTTTATTAATTAGTTTTAGTTTACTTAGTTTTCTTTATTTTACTACTTAAAACTAAACCGAACAACAATAAGAAATATTGCTTGGCAAGTAATTAAAAGTACTTTTTTTATATTTTAATTTTTATTTAAAATTGTACTATATATATAGCTTTATTTCAGTTAAAGATAGCACTTTTAATAGTTTTAGTAGCAATCAGTAACTCATAATATTTTCTATAATATTATGAATTATATATTTTTATATATACAGTATATTTTCTGTTTTCACTTTAATTTTAATTTTAGTTAGTAATTTTACTAACTTTTATTGTGTTTCTCATTTTTATTAGTTGCTTATGTCTATATAGTTTTTATTTATTCGTTTTAGTTTACTTAGTTTTATTTATTTTAGTACTTCAAATTAAACCGAATGAAAATTAATAATATTGCCTTTGCAAGTAGCTGAAATAACTTGTTTATTTTTATTTATTTTTATTTTGTATGTATATAGCTTTATTGCAGTTACAGAAAACAATTTTAGTAGTTTTAATAACAAATATCAGTGACTAAAGGTTAGTGACTAATGATATACTATTATATTGTCTCATAAAATTTCAAATTTTATTTTATTTTTATATTTTCTCTTTTCAATTTTATTTTATTAAAAGTTTTAGTAGCTTCGTTTTTTCATTTTTATTAGTTTTTATTCATGTCTATATAGTTTAGTTTATTTATATTGATTTTAGTACTTCATTTAATTTCAGTTAACTTATATTTTTAATGATAGTTTTAGTTAACGATTTGAAAAGACATGCACTGAGTGCTGGCTGTGTTTCTCAGCTCCGGCCTCCATCAAGCTGCTGGTGGAGGATCCGATCGTGGTGAACCCGGGCCAGACGGTGTCTCTGGTCTGCATCACGACCGGAGGAGAGCCGGCTCCGAGCCTGGCCTGGACCAGCGGCTCCGGATCTCTGCCGGAGAAGAGCCTGATGAAGGAAGGGGTTCTGACGCTCCCAGCCATCGCCTCCGAGGACGCCGGCATCTACAGCTGCATCGCCAGCAACAATGTGGGAAACCCGGCCAAGAAGTCCACCACCATCATCGTACGAGGTCCGCTCCGCTTTACACTTCATCTGACCATCAGTCTGCAGTCAGGGAATCATACACATCACTAATGATTCATTTGGGAATCGTTCTTTAGCCAGCTTGTGTCAGGGAATCATACACATCACTAATGATTCATTTGGGAGTCGTTCTTTAGCCAGTTTGTGTCAGTGAATCATACACATCACTAATGATTCATTTGGGAATCATTCTGTTTGTGTCACTGAATCATACACATCACTAATGATTCATTTGTGAATCATTCAGCTTGTGTCAGTGAATCACACATCACTAATGATTCATTTGGGAGTCGTTTCTTTAGCCAGCTTGTGTCAGGGAATTCTAATCACTAATGATTCATTTGGGAATCATTCAGTTTGTGTCAGTGAATCACGCACATCACTAATGATTCATTTGGGAATCATTCAGTTTGTGTCAGTGAATCACGCACATCACTAATGATTCATTTGGGACTCGTTCTGTTTGTGTCAGTGAATCATGCACATCACTAATGATTCATTTGGGAATCATTCTGTTTGTGTCAGTGAATCATGCACATCACTAATGATTCATTTGGGAATCATTCAGTTTGTGTCAGTGAATCATACACATCACTAATGATTCATTTGGGAATCGTTCTTTAGCCAGCTTGTGTCAGTGAATCATACACATCACTAATGATTCATTTGGGAGTCGTTCTTTAGCCAGCTTGTGTCAGGGAATCATACACATCACTAATGATTCATTTGGGAATCATTCAGTTTGTGTCAGTGAATCACGCACATCACTAATGATTCATTTGGGAATCGTTCTTTAGCCAGCTTGTGTCAGTGAATCACACACATCACTAATGATTCATTTGGGAATCGTTCTTTAGCCAGCTTGTGTCAGTGAATCACACACATCACTAATGATTCATTTGGGAATCGTTCTTTAGCCAGCTTGTGTCAGTGAATCATACACATCATTAATGATTCATTTGGGAATCGTTCTTTAGCCAGCTCTTAATTAATAAATAATATAAAATATTTATAAATAAACATTGCTATATTGAAATATATTTATATAGTAATTACAAATTAATTTTTATTATAATTTATTTAAATAAATAAATACATTTTATGTAATATGCAAATATATTTATATATAATTATAAATGAAATTTTTAGCAGAAATTGTTGTACTGGACAAAAATATGACTGTAGAAATTAAGGTAATATTTCACTGCAAAATCGTCAAAAAACAAACAAAACAAAAAACAATCATATTTTGTGCGATGGAAAATAAAGCAATTTTTTTATCACCATTAAGAATTATGATTATTTAATTATTGAATTCATTAGTAATATAAAATGCATAAATAAATATTGTTATATATTAACATATTTCTATATCATTGCAAATGGAGTTTTCATTAGAATTTGTAAAAAAAAAAAATATATTGTTTATAATTATAAACAAAGTCTGTTGTCGTTTTTTTCTTGCACAGTGACATTTATCTTCATTCACTTTTATAAATTTCCCATTATAATAAATAAATACATATTTATTTTTTTTATAATTTCCTGTGCTGTAAAAATACTACTACTAATAACATCACAGTGTAAGATTGTAATGGTGCTTAGTGAACAGTATCTGATACCGGAGCAGATGTTTGTGGTTTCTGGCTGTGAACACTCATCAGGCAGCAGCGTCGCTCCCTAACGAGTGCACTCGCTGACACCTGTGTACTAGTCCTTGAGAAGCCCTCGTCTGTGTTCAGCAGATGGAGGCTTTACTCCACAGACTGCCATGGCTTACGCTTTGGCCTGTTCCTCCAGTATCCCAGCATGCTCTTGGCAGGCCGGCGGCCCTCCATCATGATCCTGCTCTGGATTAAAGGATCCGCTCTGCTCTCCAAAAGTGGGTCAGTTTGCAACGTTTAGCCGACACAGAGCTCTTCTTCTCCTCTGTTTTCCTCCGGGGCTCTGTCATAACGTAGCTTTTACAGATCTGCTGCGTTCACACTTCAACCGCCCTCTGTTTACATTAATCCAGTGCATGCGTGCGTGCGTGCGTGCGTGTGTGTGGCGTGTGTGAGTGAGTGAGTGTCTGTCTGTCTGTCTGTGTGAGTGTCTGTCTGTCTGTCTGTCTGTCTGTCTGTGTGTGTGTGTGTGTGTGTGTGTGTGTGTGTGTGTGTGTGTGTGTGTGTGTGTGTGTGTGTGTGTGTGTGTGTGTGTGTGTGTGTGTGTGTGTGTGTGTGTGTGTCTGTGTCTGTGTCTGTGTGTGTGTGTCTGTGTGTGTCTGTCTGTCTGTGTGTCTGTGTCTGTCTGTGTGTCTGTCTCTGTCTCTGTCTCTGTCTCTGTCTGTCTCTGTCTGTCTGTCTCTGTCTGTGTCTGTGTCTGTGTGTGTGTGTGTGTGTGCACGCATGCGCCTGCGTGCGTGCGTGGTGTGTGTGTGTGTGTGCGCGCGTGCGCGTACGTCAGGTGAATCTCTGTGGGAACAGTTCCTCCTCAGGTGCGTCTCCTTGAGTAAAGTCACAGCTCAGGTAGAGCTCCATCTGTCCTGTCACACACTCGTTATGATCTGCCTCGTTACACACGACAAGGACAGTCACGCGACCGCAGACGATAAATCAGCCAGAGAAACTCTTTCACAGGTGAAATCATACTAAACATCCAGGTTATAGTGATTAATAAACGCTCCACAGTCTCGTTGTCACTGAGACACTCGGAGGATGACCTGCAGTGGCTCTGTTTTAAATGTGAACACAAGCACTCTGACTCGTTCTTATATAAAGCAGTGTTGGTTAAAACCAGTGCAGCTGAACACACCTGATCCACCACTGTGATGGTTGTTATAGGTTCATAGTTTTATTTTTTTATAGTTTTATTTTTTTATTTAGTTTTAATTTATGCTTTATTAGAAATTTATATTTGCATCTTTTTTTTGTTTCATTTTTTCTTAATTTTTAGATTTTATTTTATTTATTTTATTTTATAACACACTATATTGAAAATATATATCTTACTTTCAGTTATTCCCAGTTTTGTTTTTATTTTTATTATTATTTTAATTTAGTGATTATTTTTATTTCAGCTAACAAAAAGGTTTTAATTTAGTCTGTATTTTTATTTTATTTTAGTTAGGGTTAGGGGTTACAATTTCAGTTTTTATTTCTATTTATTTATTTTTTATTTTTATGTCATTTAACAGAAAGCTTAGTTAAATTATTATTTAATAAAAGTATTTTTTTAATGAAAAAATAAATGCTATATTTATTTTTAGTTGTGTTTTTTTTATTAACAACAGCAATTTTTTTACAGTTAATGAAATTTATTAATTTAGTGTTGGTCATTATTATTTATTCATCATCATCGTTTTTTATTTATTTATATAATTTGTTATATATTAATTCTTTACCTAATTAACATAAAATATTAATAGTTTATTAAAATCAAAATATGTATTTAAAAATATATATATTTTAATATTTTATAATCATAATATTTTATAGTATTTTCATAATTTATATCAATAATAATGAATCAATAAAAAATATAATGTAAATATAAATAAATATAAAATAACTTAAATGTAAATTATTAACAGTGTTATAGTGAAGCAGGACTCATTTTGTCAAGGTTGTTCTGCTGGAAATATATCCATCAGTCTTTGCTAATGGAACGATGTTTGGTTGTATTCATATCCACACAAATATAGAGTGTTTGTGTTGAATTATGTGAGTTAAAGGCGTGCGGCAGGAATAGATATAGAGAGCGTCTGCAGCTGGAAACAGGTTTCATTTACTGTATTTGACATCTGTTATGCGGCTCGAGGTGGATCCTGTTATGAATAATAATGTTCGCTCATTAATTTATTCCATGATTGTGTGACATGAGCTGCGCTGCAGATCTACAACATGAACATGAAAGACATTCTGACAGTTTTGTGATATTTTCTTTCTTTTCTTCATTCATTGTTCTTTACAACTTCCTAATCGCAAATTAACGCATTAGAAATACTAACATGGTGTATAAGTACTTAACGCGCATTGTTTACGGTAAAACCTTTTCATAATTTGAGTGACTGCGATCTTTATACGCCACCCACCACGAGACGTGACGGGAGACAGAACGACCACAACACCAGGAGCTCGTTACTAAACGAGGACTACATCTGTAGCATGGACACGCGATTTTAAGCACTGCAGTTTAAAAACAAGCCGTTGAAACTCAAACAACAGAGCTATATGCGTGCGCCGTCTCTTTCTGTGAGAGAGGAGCGCTTTCTCTTTTTCGCCGACTTTGAACAATTACATAAACACACTTATATGCGTCAGAATCCCCATCTTTGCAAGTATCATCGTTAACACAGTGATTTAGGTCTTACGAGCGAGTAAACGGCAGAAAACGCATATGTAACAGTAACTGAGCTATATTAGATCCGGACTTCGCTCTTAAAGGGGAAGCGTTCCAATATTGATCCGGACTTCGCTCTTAAAGGGGAAGCGTTCCAATATTCGTTCATGTTAATCACAGCACACTGCTAGAACATCTCTCACTGCTCTTGACTAAATCACTTTTGTAACTTTAATGAGAATACATAACAATAATAATGATATATTTATAATATGTATAGAATCTATACATAATACACGTGTTAGTTATATCTATCATAGATAGATAGATATCAGTGGCGGCTGATGGTCTTTCAAAGAGGGGAAGCTCATTTTCGGCCTACATCATAAAAATTGTCCGTTTATTTATACTTAAATTCTGCCCTACGTTCCTTTTCAAGAAAATGCTCTGTGACCCTGTCGTACCAACTAGGCGTCTTTTCCAGTGACGTTAGCCTAGCCTACTGTATGTATGTATGAATGAATGAATGAATGAATGATGAATGAATGAATGAATGAATGAATGATGAATGAATGAACGAAACAAACAATCTAAAAAAAAAGATATTAAACTCGATGGAGAAATGTGGGAATTAGGTTAAACTGAAACAAGGAATGTGGTGTATTAGGGTTGTCACGATACCATAAAAATGTCTTACCATACTATACCAACTTAATTTATAATTCAATTCTACAAAATTAATCAAAATTTAATAAATAGATGTAAGTGAAAACAGACAATATTATTATCTGAATACTTAATTAATGTGAATGAATGACTGGCTATTGTTATCCATGAAATGATCTAAACAAAACTCATCTTAGCACTGCACAGAAGCTGCATCAAGTGACATTTATTCATTTAGACTATATTTATAATTGCATGAATAATGTTATGAGATTAATGTTTTAAATACTAAATTCTGAATATAGAAATATGTTGGAAAATAATGTAATATGCCTACTTTTAGACGGGAAACTTAAAACGGCCAGCAGGTGGCAGAAGTTTGTGATTGAATCACTGAGTCATTCAAACGATTCTTTTGGCTGAATCCTTCAGGAGCGAATCAAATGACTGTTTTTATGAATGGCTTCGTGAATCAGTGATTCGCCCAAATCAACGTGGATTTGGATTCGAACACAAACGAAACAAAAACAGCACTCTTGCTCGTGTCAGGAGCATTTTTTGCTCGCATATCTTGAAATTTTCGAGTTAAGCAGCATGTATATTAAAACATAACATTATAAATGAATAATAAAAAAAAATAATGATTGATAAGAACCAAGTGCAAAGCCGCTTTGGGACTGAGCTTGAATAGCTTCAGCGTCAGCGACTCTTTATAGTACAAAATCGCTGTCAATCAAAAGGAGATACAGACCGTCCAATCATCACGCAGAAGCCCAGCGTCCAGGCCAGCCCACTCCTCCATTCACCCCCAGAGACGCTGAGCGTCCGTGGGCGGGACATAATCACAGCATTTATCCAATGACCGTCTAGTTTCGAGGCACTGAAAAAAAACTGTTCAGAGCAGCCCCATTGAAGTCAATGGACGCTGGGCTTCAGCAGGGAAATACACTGACGCTACGGGAATGTATGAGAAGGAAATCGACCTGCTATATGTAGCTGATTCTGAACGAACTCGTATTCGAGATGAACGTGATCTAACGCATTTTTAGTCAATAAAATGTTAACACAATAGTACATATTTGACCATTAATTTTTTGACATTATAGGGGAAGCTGAGCTTCCCTTGCAGTCTTAAAGAAATCCCCACTGATAGATATAATTAACACAGTGAAGACTAATTAATTTACCCAACGTATGTAGCATTTCTTATTTATTGTAGTGTGTTGTCCTATTGCTTGCATTTAGTTTTTCATAACTTTATTTCATCACTGACTGTTTAATTATCTTCAGTGAGGTTGAGTTTCTCTCTTTAGGCTTGTATTAGTTTGATATTGACATTGGTGACAAGGATTATGAAAATTATATGGTATCAAAGATTTTTATATAATAAAAACCTTTTTAAAAGAAAAAAATCACTATATCGTGATATATTGTTATCGTGATATAAAATGTGTCATATCGTGATATAAGATTTTGTTCATATCGCCCCCCTCTACATTAAATTAATAAAAAAGAAAGACAGTAAACAGAGTAAAATACAAAATTCAAATTTCTGTTTTAAATAAATGCAGTATTTTGTAACTTTTTTATTAATGAATTAAAAAAACATGCATTCATATATAAGTACCACAAATGAAAAAAATGTACAAATGATTTTCATTTATCGAAGATGCATTAAGTTGATCCAACATGACTGTAAATACATTTAGATATTACAATAGTTAAATATATATACATACACATATATAAACTTTTTTTAAAGTATATATTTATAAAATGTCACTATACATATCAATAAATAAATAAATAGTGGTCCTAAAAAATGTCTTTGCTAGAATTTTACAAAGGTAAAATTTAAAAATAAATATATTTTAAGTACATATTTATTAAATGTCACAATGCAGATAAGCAAATACATTGAATGAATGAATGAAATGAACTAAAAATGTCCTCTGCTAAATCAAGCAGTAACGTTATGTTAGTCTGTGAACTGTGCTCCACACAGGTTTGTTGAGTGATGCTGTTTCTCTCACTGGTGATAATGTAGTTTGAAGCAGTAGTTCTTGAGCATGCTCTGCATTATTGGGACCGTGTGAGCTGCATTAGCTGCGTCATTAGCATCAGGAGCATCTGCTCTGGATGCGTTCAGGCATCAGTAATGTGTCTGTGTTAGTGAAGGATCGTCCTTGTGTCCTTCTGCTCCGTCCGGTCTCGATGGGAAAGCCGCGTCTCGTGGAAGTTTAACGTCCTTGGCTTGTGTTTGTGACGGTGCAACGGCTCTTTGTAGTAATCTAGTGTGTGTTTGCTGAGCGCGGTGGACACATTAGCACTGACATTAATGGGAATATTTTGCCCTGAAGAGAAATTGGATTTATTTATTTACTTCAAGCTATTATTATATGCCATCTTGCCCAAATTATTTGTGATATTTTATTAGAACTGTGTTTTATGGAAAACTGCAGCGATGGCAGAAACACAACAGAATCAGAGAAATGAGTGCATCATTAATCAGTAATCATGCTTCTCCTCTTTCTTTTCCGTGCATCCTTTCCTCGCGTCTTAGCTCCACCCTTCAGGATGCGAGGGAAGGATGCACAGAAAAGAAAGAGGACGGAGGAATTGAATCAAGCGAAATGATATATCCTCGCTCACTTCAGAGCATCATTAGCTGCGCAAAATGGATCTGCCCTTATGTTGTTAAAGTTAGTTTTGAGCTGGATCGGTTTCCGGGTCATAGGATGGAGGACGGAGGAGCGAGGAAGCGAGGAGGGATATTGAGAAGCACCCAATGATTTGAGTTTGACTGAACTAATAATTTGAGCTAATAATTCAAAGAATCACTCATGTTGCTGCAGAACAGTGTGTTTGAGTAAATCAGCTGCGTGAATGATTCAGTGAATCACTCGGTTCATTACTGAATGGATCAGCGTGTTTGAATGAATCGTTTGAGGGAATGATTAAATTATTCACTCAGTTCATTACTGAACAGATCAGCGTGTTTGAATTAATCGTTTAAGTGAATGATTCAATTATTCACTCGGTTTATTACTGAACAGATCAGCGTGTTTGAATGAATCATTTAAGTGAATTATTTAGTGATTCACTCGGTTCATTATTAAACGGATCAGCATGTTTGAATTAATCGTTTAAGTGAATGATTCAATTATTCACTCGGTTTATTACTGAACAGATCAGCGTGTTTGAATGAATCGTTTGAGTGAATGATTCAGTGATTAACTCGGTTCATTACAGAATGGATCAGCGTGTTTGAATGAATCGTTTGAGGGAATGATTCAATTATTCACTCGGTTCATTATTAAACGGATCAGCATGTTTGAATTAATCGTTTAAGTGAATGATTCAATTATTCACTCGGTTCATTACTGAACAGATCAGCGTGTTTGAATTAATCGTTTAAGTGAATGATTCAGTGATTCACTCGGTTCATTACAGAATGGATCAGCGTGTTTGAATGAATCGTTTGAGTGAATGATTCTGTGATTCACTCGGTTCATTACTGAACAGATCAGAATGTTTGAATGAATCGTTTGAGTGAATGATTCAGTGATTCACTCGGTTCATTACTGAACGAATCAGCGTGTTTTAATTAATCGTTTGAGTGAATGATTCAATGAATCACTCGTTTCATTACTGAACGGATCAGCGTGTTTGAATGAATCGTTTGAGTGAATGATTCAATGAATCACTCGTTTCGTTACTGAACGGATCAGCGTGTTTAAATGAATCGTTTGAGTGAATGATTCAATGAATCACTCATTTCGTTATTGAACAGATCAGAATGTTTGAATGAATCGTTTGAGTGAATGATTCGGTGATTCACTCGGTTCATTACTGAACGAATCAGCGTGTTTTAATTAATCATATGTAAGCTTTATATTTAAGAGCTGGTGAGTCCGTTGTTTCATGGTTGAGTTTCTGTGTTTGCTCAGCGCTGAAGAAGGGCCGCTTCTGGATCACTCCGGACCCGTACCACAACGACGACAACATCCAGATCGGCCGCGAGGTGAAGATCTCGTGTCAGGTGGAGGCCACTCCGCCCGAGGAGCTGCAGTTCAGCTGGCTGAAGAACGGCCGGGCGTTACGCAGCTCCGAGCGCATGGTCATCACGCAGACCGACCCTGACATCTCACCCGCAACCACCAACCTCGACATCATCGACCTCAAGTTCACCGACTTCGGAACCTACACCTGTGTAGCAGCGCTCAGAGGAGGAGCCATCCCTGAGATCAGCATCGACGTCAACATCTCCTCCACCACTGGTGAGTCTCACACACACACACACACACACACACACACACTGCACACACACACACACACACACACACACACACACACACACACACACACACACACACACACACACACACACTATAAACTTTTTTCTTACCTTTATCTATATAGTCAGTTCCCCTAGGAAAATTAGTGTGTCCGGCCAGACGAACCAGTAGTTAGTTCCAACTGCAGCAAAGTCAGGTAGGAACCAAACTCCAGTGGAACAGAGAAAAAAACCTCTTCGGGGGAGGGGGGGCAGTTCCCGATGGCTGTCTAGGTGACGAGGTTCTCACTGGGGATCTGTCTCTGGGGCTCATCTAGGTGCCCTGATCTCAGCTGACGTTCAGAGCTGTAGAGGTCATCTCTAGGTGCTGATCCACCGTCTGATCTGGATACAGACTGGATCTGGTGACTGCAGTGATCATCTGATCTGGATACGGACTGGATCTGGTGACTGCAGTGATCATCTGATCTGGATACGGACTGGATCTGGTGACTGCAGTGATCATCTGATCTGGATACGGACTGGATCTGGTGACTGCAGTGATCATCTGATCTGGATACGGACTGGATCTGGTGACTGCAGTGATCATCTGATCTGGATACGGACTGGATCTGGTGACTGCAGTGATCATCTGATCTGGATACGGACTGGATCTGGTGACTGCAGTGATCATCTGATCTGGATACGGACTGGATCTGGTGACTGCAGTGATCATCTGATCTGGATACGGACTGGATCTGGTGACTGCAGTGATCATCTGATCTGGATACGGACTGGATCTGGTGACTGCAGTGACCATCTGATCTGGATACGGACTGGATCTACCGCCCGCAGTTGATTTTGATATTCTAGGTATTATCAATGGGCCAGAGTTTTGAGATCGTAGCGGACGTGGAGGACAATAATGCGATAAGATCTCAATCAAGTACTGAAAAGCTAAACAATTCAGGGCTTTATAAGTAATTAACAATATTTTAAAATCTATATGATGTTTAATAGGGAGCCAGTGCAGTGTTGACATAACCAGACTAATGTGGTTATACTTCCTGGTTCTAGTAAGAACTCTAGCTGCTGCATTTTGGACCATCTGTAGTTTGTTTATTCAGTAAGCAGATCAACCACCTAATAAAGCATTACAATAATCTAACCTTGAGGTCATAAACGCATGTATTAACATTTCTGCATTTGACATCGAGTACATAGGTCTCAGTTTAGATATATTTTAAAGATGAAAAAATGCAGTTTTACAAAAACGTGGCTGTCAAAGGAGAGATTGCTATCAAATAACACACCTAGGTTCCTGACTGAAGATGAAGAATCAAGAGAGCAGCCATCAAGTGTTAGACAGTGTTCTAGGTTATTACTTGTGTGGTTTTTAGGTCCGATAATTAACATCTCTGTTTTTTCAGAATTTAGTATTAAGAAATTGTTCGTCATACAGTTTTTTATATCGACTATGCATTCCATAAGTTTCTCAATTTGGTGTGTTTCACCGGGCCTTGAAGAAATATAGAGCTGAGTATCATCAACATAACAGTGAAAGCTAACCACATGTTTCCTGATGATATTTCCCAAGGGTAACATGTATAGCGTGAAAAGTAACGGTCCTAGTACTGAGCCTTGAGGTACTCCATACTGCACTTGTGATCGATGTGATACCTCTTCATTCACTGCTACGAATTGATAGCGGTCAGATAAGTACGATTTGAACCATGCTAATGCACTTTAGATTGAATAATAGCACATGAATTAACATTTGTGCATTTGACATTGAGAGCATACATCTGATCTCCATCACACATGTGTGCTCGTTCCCTCGTCAGTGCTTGGTTTGGAGGTGAATGTAAGTGTTCATCATAGTGTGCACTTACTGGCGTCAGAGCAAGAACAAGAGTGTCGTTAACTCTGATCAAAGCCTCTGTTTAATTACATGCGCTGTATTAGAGAGTCTGATATTACAGTTTTTCTCGATTGCTAAGACACATTTCTTGAAAGCTGCTTTCCTTTTCTCTAAACTGTGAACACAAAACCCAATTTTCAAGCTACATTCACAAAACCTCAGACTCTTCTTGCAAAACCAAACTTTCACCTCAAAACAGTTCAATCTGTGCTCAAAACTGAACTATGTTGTCAAATCGTGCCCCGAGTCAATCAAAATTAAAAACACTACTGAACAGTCACTAAACACTACGTAGAAAAATAGAAAACACAATGCTCAGGACATGAAGCTGGAGAAATAAATGTTTATTGTTCACTGTAGGCTAAATGCATGTTGCAAAACAAAGAAAACCTGTGCATAGCACTTGTACTTACAGTATACTGTGGTACAGAAATTTTCTCACATTCACTTGCATTGACGGTTTTTCAATCTAGAGGTCCAGTGGGGTTTTACGGATGGGCGGGACTTACCAGCTCTATAGTATGTCATACAGTAATTGCTGTCAACATTTACATACTGTACTATAATGTCAAAAAAAGGTAATTACCTGTTCTCTTCTCTAAATCTTCGGATTATGGTGGACACAGTGAATCTACTGATGTTTGGTTGTACCCTTTGTCCAGCCTCCCTCATGCTCATACCATGGACAAGAACATGGTCAATCACAGTAGCTCTGATTTCATCAGATATTACTGTTCTTTGTCTTCGCTGACCACCTCGACCTCCTCTCACACAAACTCTTCCTCTCAGATTTCTATCCATTGTAGGGCCTCACAAACCAGTGCTCTCTGAACTGGCTTACTGTATATGTTCCCTCACATCATTAGCCACAAGTGTGATCAGTTTTGAGTTGTTGTGTTCAAGTGGTGACAACTGTGCTTTAATTGTGTTTGACTTTTGTCACCTGTGCTCACCATTATGCAGCACGGGTGCATCACAATGAAAATGTGTTGGCAAGTTGTGTCTAAACAGGTGAAAAGTGCTTATGGTTTTGCCAAAAGAGTGATTGATTCAATCAGTGGGTTCAGGCAACTGCGCATTTGGTTCAGACAATAGGGTTTAGTGTTTTAGCAATTGAGAAAAACTGTAATGCATCTCAGCTTCTCAGACAGACCTATAGGATGATAGATGAAGGGCTTTATATCTGTCTTTTTTAGTATTTCTTTTTTTGGAGAGGGGTGGTGCATGGTATATTGGTTTGCATGTGGATTTTTGCATTGTTAGCCTGATTTAAGGCTGGCTGATATATCAGATAGTTATTTCATCCTATCTTGTTCATTTTGGGCTTAAGACCACAGGACTAGTCCAGTGTTGGGAAGGTTACTTTGGAAATGTAATAGGTTACAGATTACAAGTTACCCTACTTAAAATGTAATAAGTAGTGTAACTTTTCAATTACTTTATAAAAGTAAAGTAACTGATTACATTTGATTACTTTTTGATTACTTTTCTAAATTTCTAATATTTTCAACTATTAATAATTTTCAAACATGCAAAGCAGGCAGGGTTAAACTTACAGTAGAGTTTAACACTAATTACTGTCAGACTCTCGAAAGCCTTCATCACTTGAATTAAGATTATAATATTTTAATTTTAAAGGAGATGTTGGATGCAAAATATCTTCATTTGCATATAAGTGTGTCTTTGCAGTGTGTGGACACAACCACCCTACAATGGTAAAAATTCACTCCTTTTTTGATCCCCCCAAAAGCCTAAACAGTCTCAATTATCAAGCAATTTTGATTTTGTAGTGAATAACCAGCACTCTCTCCGTCCTCAATACCACGACTGAGGTGAGACCCTTGTGCAAGGCACCGAAACCCCAACTGCTCCCCGGGGGCCTCAGCATAGAAGGCTGCCCACTGCTCCGGGTGTGTGTTCACGGTGTGTGTGTGTGTTCACGGTGTATTTGTTCACTGCTGTGTGTGTGCACTTTGGATGGGTTAAATGCAGAGCACAAATTTTGAGAATAGGTCACCATCCTTGGCCACACGTCACTTCACTTTAAATTAGTTTATGTCTGGCTGTGCAAATCATTGTACTCCAGACTGCTTTCTGAATAAGGCCAATTCAAGTTTAGTTAAAAAGTTAAAACTAAAGGATGGATTAACAACCATTGTTCATGATCCAGTTGCACCTCCAGAAGAAATAAGTCTCCCACTTTATATTTTTTATGATTATCTACAAATCGCCTTTGCTCTTCCACAGAAGAGAGTGGTGAGGTGAGCAGAGCTCATTGGCATGTAAAGAGATGTACACCGAAACGAGTCGCTGTGTTCTTTTACACACCCACCGAGACCATTTCAAGATTACCCTAAAGAATCATACCCACTTGTGGAAAATGGGCATCTGATGTCCCCTTTGAAGCACAGCCACCTCAAAATCAGACTTACTTTAAAATCATTATGAGGTTAAATACAGATTTAAAATCATAACAAGAAATTGTTTAATAGCTATGATATTGATTTTAAAATCAAATCTTTGCATAGCTATGACAGGAAACACTGGAATCTAATGATGCCTTAGAAAAAAACTGTTTATCTTAAAAAAAAAACATATACATAAACCCATATAGGAAATGTAAGACTTATTGGATAAGCGTGTTATAGACTTCTGAAACATTGGTGCTTCATATTTTAGAGCAGTCACTGCAATTTATGAAAGAAATCAGTTAAATCTGTATGTGGGAGTGTGTGTGAAAAAATCAGATGTAACCCTCTGTGTAATCTTTAACATTTTCATAAGTAACTGTAATTTAATTACACATCTTTTCTTAGTAACTGTAACTAATTACAATTACTTTTATTTTGTAATTAAATTACGTAATTCCGTTACATGTAACTAGTTACTCCCCAACACTGGACTAGTCGATGAGCTGGAAGTCTGGTGTTCAGAATCAAGATATTATATTTTGCTGAAAGATGATCTCGTTAATAAGAACAGAAATTAAAACTGAGTAAATTTAGTTCATGTTCGACAGGCAGCCTGAACGTCTATATGAGTGCATCTAATGTAATTATGCATTCAGAATCTCTTTCTTTCTTTCAAAATATTATTTTATTTATTTATTTATTAATTAATGTGTATTTATATGTATTTATTATATAATGCATTTTATTTATTTATTTAGATATCATTTATTTTATTTCATTTATAATTAAATTTGTATTATAAATATTGTTTAATAATTAATTAACTTTGTAGTATAATTAAAGGTTGTTTGTTAATAATTTAATTTATAAATCTATTTTAAATATTCGTTCATGTCTGTTTTGTGACATTTGTTTATAATATTATACATTAAAATAATTTACTTAAATATAATTATGTATTAAAGTAATTTATGTATAATTAATTTGTATTTGTTTATTTGTATGCATTCATTTATAATAGAGATTATTTTTAATTTTGTTTATTTTAGTTTTCTAAAGACCACATTAGTGCTGTTTTGTGATTTTTGTTTGTTTCTAAATAATTAATTATTTATAAATTATTTATTTATTTGTTTATAGTAGGCATTTACTTATTTATTTATAAAAAAAAATGTATTTTTCATGCAATTTATTTTATATAATTTTGTATTCATTTATAGTAGTACTGATTCATTTATCTAATTGTTTGTTAGTTTGTTTATGTTTTCTAAGGACCACAGCATTAGGTACATTTATTTAATTTAATTTATTTTCCCGTTTTGTGACATGAGCCCATGACTGAAGTCAGAGTAAGCTGAAAGTCAGGTAGAGCAAGTTCTTACACTTTGATTAAAGATGATCTATAAGAACATCTATAGTGTGTGTAGTTCATGTTTGTGTATCTGTGATGCTGTTAATGTGTTTCTCGCGTTCGGGATGAATCCGTGTTGTTTCTGTGATCTGCTCTCAGGATCAGGAGCTTCTGAAGAACCCATTAGAGCTCCTAATAAAAGCGTTTAGAGGAGATTACGTCGCACGTTTGCCAGGCATCCCCGCTGTGGAGATGTTTGGAGTGAGAACGAGCCAAACACACGTCCATCTGATGAAACGCTGCCAGATACACAGAGATCTGCACATTACACTCGTTTATTTATACAGCACATTTATAATTCACAATTAGGATTCAAAGTGCTTTGCATTAAAAGAACATGTATTCACATTTAGCATTTTATTTAGCTTTTTATTTTATATTATTTGTATTAATTTATTTCATTTATAATATAATTTATGTATTTATTCATGTGTTCATTCATTTTTATATAATTACATTTTTATAATTATTTGTTAATTTTAATTTATTATTTATTTATTTAAAGTTTTATTTCCAATAAATAAATAGGTCAGTTTAAGCCAATAAGAAAATTCAACAAAAATAAATATTTAAAAAATAAATAAATACAATAAAAAAAATGAATGAAAGTTTAAAAATAATAAATCTAATAAAAAAAAATTATACAAATCAATTAAGAATTAAATTGTATTATAAATTAATTATATGTCTTTTATCAAGTCATGTATTGCTTTATTCCTTCATTATTATTATATTATTATTTCATATCTGCAAGTTTGGTCATCCATAACACATGCAAGCGAGCAAATAAATAAATAATTTTAAAATGCAATTAAAAACCAATTAAGAAGAAAAGAGAAGAATAAATAAGATGATGCGTTATATTACAGTCTGGCTCATTTTAGTATCACTGATATACATTTGTAAATATTTAGAATTTGTACATTGTTCTTTATATTATTACTATTATTATTTTTTTTATATATGTACAATTTAATATTTTTAGTTTTCGCTTTAATTTGAGTTAACTTTAAATATTTGTGTATGTGGTTTTGTCAATTATTTTAGGGTTTGTTATATTTCAAGTTGAACTAAACTTCAGCAACTGGCTGAACTGGCTTTATATATATATTTTTTTTTTATTTCAGTTATTGTTTATTTCAAGTCAAACAATTTTATAATAGATGTAATTATATAGTTGTTCCTCTTCTTACACACTGGTTTGTTTTTCTCGCTCATTAGCAGCTAGATTGGCTTCTTTAGTTGAAGCGGTGCAGTTAATGATTTATTCAGGAGGCGTGTGCCGAGATCTTCTCCTCCGATAGCAGAAGGATTAAATAATGACGAAACGCGCGGGCCTTAAACACAATCAATCTTCATCCTGCTCGTGTGTTAATGAAGCCGTAGAGAGAGAGAGAGAGAGAGAGAGAGAGAGAGAGAGAGAGAGAGAGAGAGAGAGAGAGAGAGAGAGAGAGAGAGAGAGAGAGAGAGAGAGAGAGAGAGAGAGAGAGAGAGAGAGCTGGACGCCTCTATCTACCGCCGAGCAATTAATCTCTGCATTAGTCGTTACATTGTGATAATGAGGACTCGGAGAGGACGGCCAGATAGCGGCCTTCAGTCAACCTCACGTCCTTTAGCACGACTCCTGGCTTCATCACAGCGCCAAATCCCAACGATTACTTCTCTCGCTTTCAATTTCACTTAATTTATCTGCTGCTGTGAAACAAACGAAGCTCTTAGTGATCCGCAGCGTGTGAGATTTTGTTTGTCCATCATGCCATAAATGAGCATCTCATCTAGAGTGATTTTATGGTGACTTTGGACAAAAATTATAATTTGATGATTAGGTTTGTAGAAATGTGTCTCAGCAATGGATGGTCTGCAGTGAATGGGTGCCGTCAGAATGAGAGTCTGATAAAAACATCACAATTTTCATTTATAAAGCACAATAAAACAACAATGGTTGACCATTGTGCTGAACAATATAGTTTAAAAGGAATCCAAATGCATAAATATTTTAACAACAAAACAAATAATAATCTGAAATAATAAACATACATTAAAAGCCCTCTCAACGAGGTAGGCTTTAAGCCTTGTTTTAAAAAGGGATTCTGTTGCATTTGTTCTAATAGAGACCGGAAGGCCGTTCCACAGTTTAGGGCCGGCAAAAGCCCAGTCAGCCTCGATCTAGGGACCAATAAACGTTTCTGATTCGATGACTTTAAACATCTACCTGGACAGTGTAAGCTCAAAAGCTCAGAAAGATACGAAGGTGCCAGTCCATTCAAAACCTTAAACAAAAAGTAATATTTTAAACTCTATTTTAAAATGGACTGGCAGCCAGTGCAAAAGAGTAGGACAGGGGTAGTTTACATTACATTTATGCATTTAGCAGACGCTTTTATCCAAAGCGATTTACAGTACATTCAGGCTATACATGTATTATCAGTACATGTGTTCCCTCGGAATCGAACCCACAACCTTTTGCGCTGCTAACACAATGCTCTACCACTGAGCCACAGGAACACTGTACAGTAATATGTTCATGTTTGGAGGGACAGTCAGAAGTCTGGCGGCTGCATTTTGTACTGTTACACAATAATCCACTCTATGCTATCATCAATGGAAGTGAATGGGTGCCGTCAGAATGAGAGTCTGATGAAAACATCACAATAATCCACAGTCCATCAGTTATCATCTGGAGAAGACAAAAGATGAAACACATCCAGCATTAAGACGTTTTAACTCAAATACAAGTCTATAATTCTAGTTAACAAAATATGTTAATTTTATTAATGTTGCTATTAAGTTATAAAAACATTATTCCTGAACGTTCTCTGAACGTTTAAAACATGCAGTTTTTTAAATGTTTTAAAAATCAGATGAATCTTGGTTATGCAAATATCAAGGAAACGGGTCATTGTATAATTTTTCAAACTTTACACGGAAACGTTACTTTTTAATTTTCTCGGAATGTTCTGAAACAAGTGTAACATTTAAAACAGTTCAGAAAAACATATTCAAGGTTCAAGGTTCTTTTATTCGTCACATACTTAATTATACAGGATATAATCAGTAGTGAAAAAAACACATGTACTAATGAAAATGTATAACCTGAATGCAATTGTAAGTCGCTTTGGATAAAAGTGTCTGCTAAATGCATAAATGTAAATATAGGTAAGAATAAAATAAAAATAAGGGGTAAAATGTGCAATACAGTATACTGTGGACTTAATAAATAATAATATAAACAGGGATGTGCAAGAGGAATGTGCAAACATGGTTGTACTGGGTATACACACATTAAATTGAGTCTTGTAAATGTTATGAGACTGAGTTTGTGTTAAGGAGCCTGATGGCCTGAGGGAAGAAGCTCCTCCTCAGTCTCTCAGTTTTTGCCATCATGCTCCTGAAGCGCTTGCCAGATGGCAGTAAAATGAAAAGGTGAAATTTTATTCCATGAACAATGTATGAATAATGTTTTGAGAACATTAATAAAGACCAGATAACTTTGAATGCATGTTGTGTTGATGTTTCTGGAGTAATGTTAGTTCTGAGAACATTCTCTGTAGCTGATAATCCATAATAACTCTTCCTCAGTGATAAAGTGTTCTGGTCTGAATCAGGAGAGAAATCTGCACAGATCAAAACAGCTCGAAACTAATATGAGACTCGATAACAACAGCAGATGCACTTTATCACTGAGGAAGAGTTATTATGGATTATGGATGGATGTGTTTCATCTTTTGTCTTCTCCAGATGATAACTGATGGACTGTGGATTATTGTGATGTTTTTATCAGACTCTCATTCTGACGGCACCCATTCACTTCCATTACTGAGACACATTTCCACAAACCGGATGAAGAAACACACTCATCCTGATCTTGTATGACCCGAGAGTGAGGGAATTGTAATATTCTATAAGAGTGTGGTTTTGTGTAAACGTGAGGATTGATGGACCGTGTTCATGAAGCTGTGAAGGAGACTCTGTCTGTGGTTTATCATCGTTTAGTTTTTTGGAGACATGATCCTGTATCACTATTACCCAGCATCACTATCTCTGTGTGTCCTCATGCTCTCTCATTGAGCTCCAGCAGATGCTTTAGGCTGTAAATACCCCCCCGTATCCCCGGTTTAGCTCTGAGAGGATCAGGGATCGGGGTGTAATGGGACAGAGACAGTCTCAGCAAAAACACCATATTAAATATCCCAGCATTCCCATTACATTCATTCAATTATAGGTTTATTTAAACAATATATTATAGTATTTTTATTTATTAATATATTTGTTATTATATTGGTATTTGTATGGAAATTACATGACAAAACATTTTATAAATATTAATTTATGTATTTATTATTATTATTTTATTTTTGCATTTTTGTGGCAATTATATTTATTTTATCCCAAATATCCCAACATTTATTTACTTACTTATTTATTTATTTATTATTAATTAATTGTTTAAAAAAAAACGTATTTTTTAACATAGGCAAGACATTTTATTACAGTAATGATGAAAGTCAATAATTGTACAGTTATGGAAAAAATAAGATGTTTGGGTGCATAAAATAAAACAAGTATATAATATTGCACAGAAAGGAAATGAAGGCTGTTTTTAGGGACATTAAAGCTATTTTTAATTCTGTTTTAATTATATTTATTATATTTAAAATGTGCTATATTCTTTTTTTCATATAGCAAATAAACTGCATTGCAGTTGTGAGAAAACAAACAGTTAGAGATTTGTACATTTGTAGATGCTTGGACACTTAATGGTAAAAACAGTTTTGTTATGTTTAAATGAATGATATTTTGAGGGTCACTGTCCGTGAGTTGTCATGAATATAATGCACATGTGCTTGAGTTTTCTAATGCACATGTTTTTTGAGGTGTGTGTGACATGTTTGGATGTTTGGACTCTTATGTGAATCTCTGAGTGCTGGCAGTGATGGGATGAGGATGATGTGTTGTCATGGCGATGCAGACGTGATGTCATTTCCCTCGTCTACTGCTTTATTTGTTTATTTATTTATTTTTGTCTGGTCTTCAGTTCTGAGCGCGGCGCTTTTATCTCCTTTCTGCAGTTTACTGACCGATAGTATAAAAGACAGCGGGAGACGATTGAATTCAGAAACACTGTCTCTGCGTCTGAGCACGTCTGCAGAGTTCAGCTCAAAAACACTTGGACTAGTAAATAAACAACATTGTGAGACAATAAAATAACTAAAATAAAATATTAAAACAATCTTGTTTTATTTGACCTAGTGTATATATATATGTGTACTTAATTAGGTGAAAAAATAAGTTTGCATTTATTATATATATATATATATATATATATATATATATATTATTATTACCTCATTGGAAATAAAATAAAAATTACTAAAATTAAATGTTTCAAAGTATTTTTTATTTCAAAACTTATGTTATTTCAGATATTTAGCCAGGCAGCATAAAAATATTTTCATTATTAGAGATAAAATAAAATATAAAACAATCTTATTTTATTTGACCTAGTGTATATATGTGTGTGTACTTAACTAGGTGAAATAAAATAAGTTTGTTTTTGTTGATTATATATATATTTATTACCTCATTGGAAATAAAATTAAAATAGCTCAAATGAAATGTTGCAAAGTAAACTTATTTTATTTCAGATATTTAGCAAGGCAGCATAAAAATATTTGTCATTATTTTAAATAGATAAAAGTAAAATATAAAACTTTTAATTAAATTAGTTGCAGCTTAAAATTTTCATTATTTGAAATACAATTAAAAATAAATATATTTAATTTCAGTTTTCTGCAAAGGCAACATAAAAAGCATTACTTGAACTAAAATAAAATAAAATATAAAAAACCTAAACCTTTTATTTCAGCTACTTTCCATGGCAACATAAAAACATGTTATTATTTGAAATCAAAATAAATTTAATGAATTAAATATAACTTAAAAACCTATTTCAGTTAGTTTCAAAGGCATCATAAAATGTTTTCATTGTTAAAAAAAAAATAAAAAAAAATAATGAATCATGTGTGGCCAAGCCAATGATGCTAATTTGTGTTTAGTTAAATCTGAAGTACTATAATAACTCAAACTAAATAAATTAAAAACTCAAATGTAATAAAAATATATAGACATATTAATACAAAACTAATAAAATGAGAAAAGCACAACAGAATTAGTAAAACATTAAAATGAAGACAGTAAATATGAAAATAAAAAACCTACAGTGGTGTATGAATGATACTGTAATAAGTGTATACTACAGTTTGAGTATGTCTGTGCATGATCTTTCATTGGCTTGTGCTGCGTGTGTTTCAGTGATCAATCAGAGTAAACGAGTGTGTAATTAAGATCTCATCCAGCTTCGGTTTAGATCCAGAGCGAGTCGTGAAGTGATGGAGATTCAGCGAGAGGCTCGTCGGGTGTTAAAGACTCGTTTCTGTCGCTGGAAACGACTCTATTACAGTAACAGCCGCTTTCTGTTACGGAATAACATGCATTATTAATACACAGTGATTATATATTCAGCTTGTGGATCAGATTCTTCACGTTTGGATCTTTGATGCAGAATCGTGTCTCATCTTCGTGTGGAAACAGATCTTAGATCACACGCATGCGTTCAGTCACAAGGTTATGACATCAAACAATACAACGCAACAAAAATTCTGGATTTTTTTTGAAGGTTTTTGAACGTAAAAAATAACTTGAATATGATAAAGTAAAATCTAGTTTAAAACACTAAAACTTGTATAAAGTAAAAACTAACTAAACTAAAATATTTAAAACTTAATATATTCCAGCTAGCTGCAAAGACAACATAAAAAACATTTTCATTATTTGAACTGAAATAACGTATAAAAATGTATTTTATTTTAGTTAGTTGCCTAGGTAACATAAAAATAAACAATAGTATCATTCAAAATAAAAACTAAAATCAAATATATAAAAAATAAAACATAATACATTTTATTTAAAATAATATTTTTAAATTAGAATTAAATGTAATAAAAACGATATGGACATTAAAAAAATAATGAATAAATACAACTAATACATCCTGTTCTTAATGAGTACTTAAATATTTCCTATTAAAAATCTCAAAATTCTTGAAACAAGATACACTTACTTGAGACCCATACAGTAAAATATTTTTATATAATATTAAAATATTAAATATATTTTATATATATACAAAAACTGAAATGTTTTAAAATACAATTATGTAAATTGTAGCAATATATTTTATTCATTTTATTTATTTATTTATTTATTAGTTGCTAATAATACCAAGGAAACATAAAAATATTTGTATTATTTTAAATAAAATAAAACAAAAAGCTTAAACGTATTTAATTTCAGCCATTTCTGTCAGCTATTTTTTTTTGATCTAAGTTATTTCAACATAATTTTTTTTTTTTATTAAATTAAAAAAATTACAATAAAATAAAACATAAAAAGCTTAAACTTGTTTTATTTCAGCTAGTTGCCAAAGCAACATAATTTTTTTATTATTATTTTAAAGTAAATAGAAATAATAATGAAATAAAACATAAAAAGCTATTTTAAAGCTTATTTTATTTAGCTATAGGAATTTTAAGGAAAAATAAAACATTTTAATTATTTGAAACTAAAAATGTACTAAAATATTTAAAG
The DNA here is from genome assembly GCA_027422405.1 of Ptychobarbus kaznakovi. NCBI lineage: Eukaryota > Metazoa > Chordata > Actinopteri > Cypriniformes > Cyprinidae > Ptychobarbus > Ptychobarbus kaznakovi. The sequence continues at coordinate 29,976 of JAPDDN010000037.1, forward strand.
AAAAAAATGTAAAAACAAATTAAATTAAACATATATATATTGCCCTCCATACAAGAATCATGTGTTTAATCAGAAGGTCTTTGAATAGTAATTTGAGACATTAATGTCTTTAATGATAAAGCAATGCATTTGTGAGTTGTGGTCTGTTTAATGTTAGCACTGTTGGGGAATTGTTTACGGCATTGAGTGACGCTACTGCTGGTGTTTCTGATGCCGTTTGTTGGCCTTGTTTTCCATCCTTTGCTCATTTGGTTTCTATCCCGAATCCAGCCGTGTTTCGCTCACAAACACACGCTCACGCATTGACCGTCCTGCACGGCCCCGTCTGCTGCCTTTCTAGAGCCCCGTATCAGTCCCTGCTCTGTTTTTCTCTTTCTTAGTTCCTCCGAACCTGACCGTGCCGCGGGGAAAGTCTCCTCTGGCGGCACGGGAGGGCGAGACGGTGGAGCTGGAGTGCCTTGTTTCAGGGAAACCCAAGCCCATCATCCTGTGGTCTCGGGCGGATAAGGAGGTGCCGATGCCGGACGGCAGCATGCAGATGGAGAGCTACGACGGCGTCCTGCGCATCGTCAACGTGTCGCGCGAGATGAGCGGATCCTACCGCTGCCAGACCAGCCAGTACAACGGCTTCAACGTCAAGCCCAGAGAAGCTGTGATCGAGCTCATCGTGCGCTGTAAGTGCTTCTCAATGCCTGTAACACAACCAGTGTTCATCAAATCAAACCCTTCAGAGCTAAATCAAGTCAAACAACTCTTGAAACAAGACGCATTTACAAGAAACCCATACAGAAAAAAATATACAAAATATATATATTTATATATGCTCAATTGCACACACAAAGGTGCCTGCACATGTTATGCAAAGTGCAAAATATACTATGTGCATGCAATGTCGTGGTCAGTTAAGTCATGATGTTACCAAAAAGGCGATTAAAGCTGCCTTATAACTGTGCATGCATGTAATATGTACAGTATATATGAGTTACATTAAGAACATGTCTATGAAACGGTTTTCAAAACTGTCCTGGAGCACCGTCTCCCTCATCTAACACACCCGATTCTACTCGTCCGCTCATTAATAGAGACTTCATGACCTGAAGTGGGTTAGAAATGGTAAAAAGAGTTGAGAGAAAATATGAAGTTCAGCAGCAGCAGCTCTTAAAGAAATAACAGCCAAAATAACCTAATAACCAGCTGCTGTGATGTCTGTTAATCAAATGACAAAGACAGAAAAAAGAGGAAAAAAGAACTTTTATAGCTTTAAGAATTCATCTATATTTAATTTAGTATTTAGTGTTTGATAACTTCAATTTCTGTATATTTCTGCTGAAGGGCACAGGTAAATGTGGTATTTATTATAATGGGTTTATGTGAAGATTCTGTTAAGTTCATTTAAATTAGAAGTTGTTTTTTTTAAGTCTAACAAATGTTAATATTGATATATTTCAATATGTAAATATTGGTGGGGGCAATTTTATAGAGAAATCAGTATTGGTATCGGTGATACTGGCCCTCAGTTATATAAAATAATATGTCTTTAAACAAATATTTTTAAAAAATATATACTGTCTTTATGTTGTTTGTACATTAATTTGAAGATTGAAGATCTCAATATTTTGAAACATCTTAAAAAAGAAAAATACTGAAAATGAAATATATATATATTTATAATAATTTTTTTAAATATATTTATTTGAATATATTTTCTATAAATTTATATTTTTTGCCATTTTGTTATATATTTAAAAATAAAAATATAGTTTTAAAAGGATGTTAAAATTAATTTTGCCCTGTGTGAACATACCCATATGGCAAAAACATATATATTTTTAAATGTATTTCAAAATATATATATAAAAAATAAAAACAAATGGTCAGACCAACTGTGAATTTTTTTCTAATTTTCAATATATTAAAACATATATATTTCAAAATATACAAAAATATATTTACTAAAATATGTTCAAAATATCTTTATTTAAATATAATTAAAATATATTTAAAATAATAATATATTTTTAAAAGGATGTAAAAATAAATGTTGCCCTCCACGTGTGAACATACCCATATGGAAAAAATATATATTTTTAAATATACAAAAAAACAGGTAAAAAATACTTTTACTAAAATACATTTAAAAAATATTTTGTAAAAAAATTCTCTAAATGTATTTTTGTTAAAATACAGTTTAAAAATATAAATTTATATTAAAAAAATACTAAAATATGTTTACAAATATATATTTTTATATATCCTCTTTCAATATATTTTGTTTGTATATTTAAAAAAAAATAATATTTTAAATGAATTTTCTTTTAATTCTTTGAAAATATTTTACTTCATATATTTTCATTTTAATAAAAACTTAATATGTTGTCCATAGCATATGTAAATATAACCATATGATAGAAACATATATTTTTACACACAGTATATTTAAAAAAAAGCTCAATAATTTTTTTGATAAAATATGTTTTAATATATATTTTTAGCGGGCAGATTTGCTGTGTTTTTGTACCGTCAACATGGTAAAACCTTTTAAAAACGTTACATTTCTAAATATAATCAATAAATAGATACAACGCATGCATTTTCATATTCAGAACACAAACATCTGGCACTGCATCATATTTAAGATGCATGTCGAGTTTGAAGTAGTTAAACACTATTTTTCTTTCTCAAGTAGAAACTGGCCAAATCGTTCCAGGTTGTTATCAGTGAGTTTTTTGCACAAGCAAATACATTTTCCCTAAGGCTGTGTTTTGAATGAGTCTCAAGATGCCACATAATCACATCCATTATAACTTGAAAATGAAACCAACATGCTCAAACTCACTCAGATTTGCAGTGAGCGTTTAGGCGCTCGCCGTGGGTCTGAAGGACTTTAGGGAGCTGGGGGTAGTTGTGTTTGTGGTGTGAATCACGCTGAGAGATAAAGAGTCTCCGGCGCCGAGGACGACGTGTGAATGGCTTTTCTGAGTGTGAATGCATCAGATTCATGTGTCCTTCATGCATTTAGAAGTACACTACTGATGATGTGTCAGATGAAGTACAGTGATGATCAGTGTTGGGGAAAGTTGCTTTTAAATGTAATGCATTACAATATTGTAGTACTCCCTAAAAAAGTAACTAATTGACCGTTTGCAAAGAGCATGATTGACAGGCGATCTGACCAATCAGAACGCAGAGATTGTGCGCCCCGCTGCTATCCGCCATCTTGCCCAACAGCTGCAGCCACGTTAAAACGTGTGCTCTTATCATTCTGTGGACACAATCCTGTGAACTTCGCCCCGATCGGGAGCTTTATATACACATGTGCGCTCATCTGTTTTCAATGCAGCTAACCTCGCATCGCTTCATGTCCCACTCATCAAACTATGACAGGTCCTTTACTGCAAGAAGACCATGACTGCGATCTTCTGAAGTGATGAAACTATAGCGCTATGTTCTTTTTTAAAACCATTTTTATAGGTTTCACATTATATTGTTGGCTCGGAAAATATGTAAATACGCATGCCCAGTAGCTGCAGCTGTCTGATGTAAGGCTAGAAGTTGACATCGTCTGATGTAAGGCTAGAAGGTGGACATCGTCTGATGTAAGGATAGAAGATAGACATCGTCTGATGTAAGGCTAGACGGTGGACATCATCTGATGTAAGGCTAGGATAGAAAGATGGACATCGTCTGATGTAAGGCTAGAAGGTAGATGTAGATGGACATCGTCTGATGAAAGGCTCGTCTGAGAAGATGGACATCGTGTAAGGCTGATGGACATCGTCTGAAGGCTAGACGGTGATCGTCTGTGTAAGAGAGGTGGACATCGTCTGATGTAAGGCTAGACGGTGGACATCGTCTGATGTAAGGATAGAAGGTGGACATCGTCTGATGTAAGGCTAGAAGATGGACATCGTCTGATGTAAGGCTAGAAGGTGGACATCGTCTGATGTAAGGCTAGAAGGTGGACATCGTCTGATGTAAGGCTAGAAGGTGGACATCGTCTGATGTAAGGCTAGAAGGTGGACATCGTCTGATCTATCGTCTGATGTAAGGCTAGAAGTGGACGTCTGATGTAAGGCTAGATGGACATCGTCTGATGTAAGGCCGATGTAAGGCAGGTGGACATCGTGATGTACTACTGATCTAGACGGTGGACATCGTCTGATGTAAGGCTAGAGTCTGATCTAGAAGGTGGACATCGTCTGATGTAAGGCTGTCTCCTGATCTAGTCAAGAAGGTGGACATCGATGTACTCGTCTGATGAAGACATCGTCTGATGTAAGGCTAGACCCGTCTGATGTAAGGCTAGATGGAGAAGGTGGGTGGACATCGTCTGATGTAAGGCTATCGATGTAAGGCTAGATGTAAAGGCTAGAAGGTGGACATCGTCTGATCTATGGACGTCTGATGTAAGGCTAGAAGATAGGCATCGTCTGATGTAAGGCTAGACGGTGGACATTGTCTGATGTAAGGCTAGAAGGTGGACATCGTCTGACCTCGTCTGATGTAAGGCTAGAAGACATCGTCTGATGTAAGGCTAGAAGGTCGGATGTAAGGCTACCGTCTGATGTAAGGACATCGTCTGACTGTGACTTTCGTCTCCCGAAGGGCAAGGTCCGTCACCTTGCGCAGCTCCTGCATCAAACCTGGGTCAGAACTGCCCTCATGCAGATGCTTCAATGCCTTGGCCTGGTAGGCTTGCAGGAGGGTCATTGCATGCAGTGCAAAGGCGGCCTGTCCAGCAGCTCGGTAAACCTCGGCTGTTGAAGTGGTCGGGAGGCGTGGATTACCCCACCAGGTGGCAGCGCTCCGTGGGCAAAGCTGCACCGCAATAGCTCACTCGACTGGGGGGATATCCACATACACTTTAACCGCCCCGCCATCGAGGGCAGTGAGGACGGAAGAAGCACTAGCTCTGTTTCGGGCAGAAACAGATGCTCTCCAAGACCTAGTCACCTCCTCATGCACTTCCGGGAAGAAAGGAACTGGAGGCGGCTGCCGGTGAGCGGCCTGCGCCCCCAGGAACCAATCGTCCAGCCTCGAGTGTTTGGGAGACGGAGGCCACCAGTGCAGCCCAACGCTCTCGGTGGCTCGGGAATTGACATTGTTTATATATATTTCTGTATAAAAATGTTTTCATTTTCCCTTGATTTTAACTTCAACTTCTAATATGCATTTATTGTTTCTAATATAACTTGTAATATTTATTAGCTTTAACTTATTTGTGTTTTAGTTTTAGTAATTTTAAACTTTAACTTAAACATATTTATTTCACTTTGTTGCCAAGGCAACATTTCTAATTAACTTTTTTATTTTCATGTAATATCTGTGTTATTCCATCTTTATTTCAGTTATCAAAAATTATTTTACATTTTAGTTAACAAAATTAGTTAAATATTTCCATACGCATTTTTATTTGTATTTTTTTTATGTCAGCTTCAGTTCTGGTTATTTTAGTACTTCACTTAAATGGCAGAAGTTTTTCATCTAATATTTATATTTTATTTCAGTTACTGAAAATGTTTTTTAATAGTTATAGTTGCTGTACATTGCTGTTAGCACATACAGAGTTTGAGTTAGTTGAGTTAGTTGTGTTAGTTTTGTTTATACGTCTAGGTTTTTGCCTGTTTCTCTGGTGTTTTTCGTCTAATATTTATATTTTAATTTTAGTTACTGAAAATGTTTTTTAATAGTAATAGTTGCTGTACATTGCTGTCAGCACATACAGAGTTTGAGTTAGTTGAGTTAGTTGTGTTAGTTGTGTTTACACAGCTAGTTAGCGGCTGAAGTCTGTCTGAAGTCGGTTTTTGCCTGTTTCTCTGGTGTTTTTCGGCTCTCTTCTGGTTCTGAAGCGTTAGTAAGTCACGAAGTCACTCAGGACCAACTTGTGTTTGGAAATGTCTGTGCATTTTACAGCTTCAGCTCACACCCTGAGTCTGCACTGATTGATTAATTGATTGATTGATTGACAGCTGTCAGAGAACAGTGATGAAGAGCAGTGAAGGTTATTGTTTTAATCATTTCTCCTCCTGCATCGGTGCAGCTGACCGATTCCTTCTGTTCGCTGCAGTTCTGTAAATCTGGAAGAGCCTCGTTTCTGCGGTACGATATTGACCTGAGCGGAAAGACCATAATGTCTGAGCCCATTAAACAGCCAGAGCCGCTGATTTATATCTCCGAGCAGAGAAAACATCATAAATCCTGACATACATGTCCTCCTCACATCCGATCAAGCCACTCTGATGTCTTACTCTCAGGAAAGACTTTAGATCAATAATACGGATTTAATTTGGTCTTTTATTATTTAGTATTGTAGTATACATGTGCATTTTGAATTAGCTTGCATTTCTATATTTTTATAGCACAGGTATATTTGTAGCAATAGCCAACAATACATTGTATGGCTCAAAATTATACATTTTTCTTTTATGACAAAAATCATTAGGATATTAAAATCATGTTCCATGAAGATATTTCTACCGTAAATATATCAAAACTTAATTATTGATTAGTAATATGCATTGCTAAGAACTTAATTTGAACAACTTTAAAGATGATTTTCTCAATATTTAAATTTTTTTGCACCAGATTTTCAAATATTGTCCTATCATAACAAACCATACTTCAATGGAAAGATGATTTATTCAGCTTTCAGATGATGCATAAATCTCAATTTCGAAACATTGACACTTAAGACTCCAGGGTCACATTTGTCCTTCTTTTGATCCAGTTTTTGGTTCTAAATAACATCTGGCTGCATGTAATAACAGCTAATAACGGCAGTTTTGTTTTTAGTCTCAGCAGAGCTGCTGTAGATGTTTGTACTAACAGACACTGAAATGCATTCACACTCATCATCAAACACAGTTCCTCTCCTCCTCTGTGTGTGTGTGTGTGTGTGTGTGTGTGTGTGTGTGTGTGTGTGTGTGTGTGTGTGTGTGTGTGTGTGTGTGTGTGTGTGTGTGTGTGTGTGTGTGTGTGTGTGTGTGTGTGTGTGTGTGTGTGTGTGTGTGTGTGTGTGTGTGTGTGTGTGTGTGTGTGTGTGTGTGTGTGTGTGCGTGTGTGCGTGCGTGCGTGCGTGCGTGCGTGCGTGCGTGCGTGCGTGCGTGTTTGGAGAGACATCAGCGCTGATTATAAAAGCTACTCCATTACATGATTGCATTTTCCGGACAGATTTCATTGAACCGCATTTGCTTCAATCTAGAATACGCACATCTCTAATGCAGCGAAACCCTTCATACATCCAGCAGCATTTCTGTAAAAGCCTCGTCCTTGTACTGTATGTTGTTTTTCCCGGAAGCAAACGCCAGCTATTTCATTGCATCCAGACGGAAAAAACTCCCACGTGTGCGTTTGTCATCATCTGCCTCGCTTCTGCATCTCTTCGTCTCCCAGCGTTTGTGCTTCAGATGATCTCAGATGTGTTTGGTTTGGCCTCTCGCACCCGGCGCTCATTATATCTGCTTCGTTCTTCTGGATGGAGTGAAGCTGCAGGAGGATCGGATCAAGAGCTCTGTGTTCATCTGTCCTCCATACGCAGCAATTAATATCAGCCGTTTGAAAAGACAAATGTTATTCACAGGCCGTTAGTGTGGAGCTGCATACTAAGGGCTCCCTATATAGTGCACTCTTTATGCATCTGTGCATGTATTTAGATCTTACTTTATTTTCCATGCAACTTGACTGCATTGATTTAGAGTTTGACGGTTTTGTGTCTAGTTGCACAGTTTATATGCATAATGCAGCTTTTAAATTTTATGTCTTTAATCAATCTGTGAGTTGTTTTGAGTCGTTAGTTTTACTGTGTGTATGTATAATGCAGCTTTTATTTTATTTTATGTTATCATTTGTTTCCGGTTGACAGCTTGTTTTGAACTCGTTTCATACTGATTCGTTCATTTTATATTAATTATTCAGTGTTTCAATTTGAGTCCATCAGGATCCAAATAAAAGGATAAATTATTTAAATGAGATTTCGCATGGATAAAATGCATACTTTCAATTCAAGTTGTTTTGCATAAAAGCATCTACCAAATACATACATTTAAATGCCAAAATAGACATTAATGCATGATTATTTAATTTAATTTTTGAGTTGCATTTCCAGTTTCTCAAACCCAACTAAGCAGTAATGGTGATGTTTAAAAGTTTGAATGTATAATACAGCTTTTATTTTAATTATTTTACTTGGATTTCCAGTTTCCGGTAATGTGACGATTGACAGTTTGTATGTATAATACAGCTTTATTTAATTTAATTCATTTTTAATTGGATTTCCAGACCAAACTAAGCGGTAACGATTGTGTCGTAAAAAGCGCTATTTAAATAATCTTGAATTGAATCTTGAATAATACAGATTTGATTTGATTTTAATTTATTTTATCGTAGTTTATTTTATTCTTTACTCATGTCTCCATCACAGTATGCTAAGGGCAGCTTATATAGTGTGCTCTTTCCAGTGGATCCTCAATGTTGATCATAATCAGTGTCGGGGGGGTAACGCATTACAAGTAACGCGAGTTACATAATAATATTACTTTTTTCAAGTAACTAGTAAAGTAACGCATTACTTTTTAATTTACTAGAAAATATCTGAGTTACTTTTTTCTCCATTTATTGATGACAGTGCGCTGTGTGAACATGATCTTACTGTAGTCTAATCTAGACTAAATATGAATGTGTATTAATTCATCCCACTCGCAAAAAACAGATTCAGTATTCATCAAAATGAATTAAAACAGTGAAATGCAAACTCAGAATATGACGCAAACCTGCAATAATTAAATATGTTAAACAACACAAATATATCTAATCTCATTTTATTAACCGATGTGTTTGCTGCTGACCTTTGATGATCCAGTTCAACCATACTAATAAGCAAAAATTACTTTAGATAAACTAACAATTGTGCTTGATTGCTTTTTAATTGCTGAAGAGTGTTGAACTTCTTCTCCTGTGTTCTTCTGTACAGACGTGATTTACTCGTCCTTCAGTCTGAGGTTTATTCATTACACTTTTTGGTGTGAAAGGCTTTTATATTTGCTATAAATAGAACTTCTTGTATTAAAAACAAACAATCAAGCCCTGCTCATATTTAAAAAGTAACGCGAAAGTAATGTAACATAATTAGTACTTTTTTTACGTAAATGCATTACTTTCCATAAAAAATAACTAAGTAACGTATTACTTTCTATAAAAAGTAACTAAGTAACGTAATTATTTACTTTTTAGAGAGTAACGCAATGTTGTAAGTATTGTAAAAAGTTAAGTAACGTTACTTTTTTAGAGAGTAACTCAATGTTGTAACAATTTCCATAAAAAGTAACTAAGTAACGAGAGTAACATTACTTTCCATAAAAAGTAACTAAGTATTAGTTCCTTTTTTAAGAGTTATGTAACGCATACTTTCCATAAAAAGTAACTAAGTAACGAATTAGTACTTTTTTAGAGAGTAACACAATATTGTAACGCAATATATAAAAGTAACTAAGTATGTAACATTACTTTCCATAAAAAGTAACTAAGTAACGTAATTTGTAACGTACTTTTTTAGTAGAATTAGTAACGCAATATTGTAATTACTTTCCATAAAAAGCATTACTTTTAAAACGCAATTAACTTTCCATAAAAAGTAACTAAGTAACGACACTGATCACAATGTTATTGTTTTGTGATGCGCTGCAGTAATGCGTTCTCTCTCTGTCCGTCTCTCAGATCCTCCGGCAGGTGGAGCCGGTGTGGCAGGAGGTGCGGCAGGGTTTGGGTCGGTCGGTGTCCATGAACTGCCGTGTTCTGCGCGCTCATCCGTCCCGTGTGCTGCGCTACGAGTGGAGGCTGGGCTCGCGGCTGCTGCACGCCGGCACCTTTGATTCGCGCGACGACACCGAATACAGCGTGCGCAACCTGGCGCGCGAGGGCTACGGCGAGTACACCTGCGACGTCATCAACGAGGTTGGGCCGGGGCGCTGCACCTTCCTGGTGACCGGTGAGACTCCGCCCACTCTACACCACATGACCCGGGGACTTATGATGACGGACAGCTGGTTTACCAAAACATTTTATAAAACTATACATTTTGTATAAATAGATGAGATTGAAGGATAGACACTAGTTATACGGATGGATTAATAGATGCCCAGAGCACCCTAGCAACTGGATAGCAACACCCTAGTAACTACCCAGAACACCTGGGTGTTGCTATGCAGTTGCTATTGTATTATAAGTCATTGCTAAGGTGTTGCTATGCAGTTCTATGGGATTATGGGTCGTTTCTATGCAGTTACTATGCCCAGAGCAACACCTAGTAACTACAGAACTGGGTGTTGCAATGCAGTGCTAATTATAAGTCATTGCTACAGTTGCTATGCCCAGAGCACCCTAACTGCTAGTAACACAGAACACCTGGGTTGATATTGTATTATAAGTCATTGCTAATGCTACCGTTTTGAGGCAGTTACTATGTAACAACTGGATAGCAACACCTAGTGATGGGTGTTGCTATGCAGTTGCTATTGTTGTAATGCTAAGGTGAGGAGCACCTAACAACTGGATAGCAACACCCTAGTAACTACAGAACACCTGGGTGTTGCTATGCGGTTGTATTATAAGTCGTTGCTAAGGTGTTGCTATGCAGTTTCTATGTGATTATGGGTCGTTTCTATGCAGTTACTATGCCCAGAGCACCCTAACAACAGGATAGCAACGCCCTAGTAACTACCCAGAACACCTGGTTGTTGCTATTGTATTATAAGTCATTGCTAAGGTGTTGCTATGCAGTTACTATGCCCAGAGCACCCTAACAACTGGATAGCAACCCTAGTAACTACCCAGAACACCGGAGTGTTGCTATACAGTTTCTAGGGGATTATGGGTTGTTGCTAAGGTGTTGCTATGCAGTTACTATGCCCAGAGCACCCTAGCAATTAGATAGAAATACCCTAGAAACCACCCATAACACTCGGTTGTTGCTATGCAGTTTCTAGGGGATTATTGGTCGTTACCAAGGTGTTGCTATGCTGTTATTATGCCCAGAGCACCCTAACAACTGGATAGCAACACCCTAGTAACTTCCCAGAACACCGGGGTTTTGCTATACAGCTGCAAATAGCAACCGTTTGATATTTTCAGCCAGGTTGCTATGGTGTGCTTGGTTGCTAGGGTGTTGCTATGCCCAAAACCGATGACTGATGACTGGAGTTTGCTCCTCAGACGTGACACTGCTGGAGTGTTTCTCTGCTGTGTTTGGCTCTGTTGTTCAGTGTAGATGATCATCATGAAGCATCTGTAATGTGCCAGTTGTTCAGACTCGTCTCTGCCATTTCTGCCATCTGCACAGAGCTCCGTCTGCCAGAGAGAGACCAGAAAGAGCACTGACCCAATAGATGGATTAGACCTCAAACCATGCATTAAGAGCCCGGGGGGGTAAAACGTATTTAGTCTTCTGGGAAACATGTGACCATCTTCTGTAGCCTCTGAAGGCCAGTAGTAGATGAAAAAATATGATATTTACGCAAAATAAAAAAAAATTACACGTTATGTTCAAAAGTTTTCACACCCCGGCTCTTAATGCATGGTTTCTCCTTCTGGAGCATCAGTGAGCGTTTTAATCTTCTGTAATAGTTGTATATGAGTCTCTCAGTCGTCCTCGGTGTGAAAATATGGATCTCAAAATCATACAGTCATCGTTGGAAAGGGTTCAAATACACAAAAATGCTGTAAAACCAAATAATTAGTGTGAGCTGAAGGATTCACAGCAGACAGTTTAACTGTTCAGGACAAACAAGGGACTCATGAACAACTATCACTAAACTAATAAACACAGCTGTGGATCATTCAGAGAACAACACAGTGTTAAGAATCAAGGGGGTGAAAACTTTTGAACGGAGTTATTATTATAAATTCAACTATTATTTTCTCTTGTGGACTAAACATCTTTTATGTGAAATATCTTATTCAGGTCAGTACTAAATAAACAATAACATGCATTTTGTATAATCCCTCTTATTTTGGTAAAATAATTAACATTTTGCAGATTCTGCAAACTTTTGACCTCAACTTTATATGTTCGGTCCTTGCCTCATTGATAAGATTTAATTAGCTGAAGTTGGTTTTAGGTCGTGAGAGATGCTTTATTGGGGAAATTATGGAATGCTGTTGCCTGTGTGAACAGCGCATTTTTGTATTTACTGATAAATTCAATTTTATGGCAATTTACTGGTATTACTGTGTGAAAGGGACTGTTCTGTAAGAAGTTCTCCTGTGTTCTTGGATCCGGTCGCTCATGCAGAGAGACTCTGAGATCTTCTCCAGTGGGAGACTCAGTTCAGTGGGTTTAAGGCCGGATCAGAGGCGTCCTGCGGTGCTGGTTTACAGTGATCCGGTCTGAGCCGGCTGTGAGGACATCTGTGGGTCTGGAGTCCAAACCTGAGAAACTACAGTCATACCAAAAATCTATTCAGACACCTTCAACATTTCTCACATTATCAAAAATGGTAATAACATATGACAAGAACTCCGAGTTAAACTGCATCAGAAAAAATTCATCTTGATAATAACTTTGATAGAAAGGGATGTAATGCATTCGGTTGAATAGCTGTTAAACTTAAGAGCACAATTAGATAAAACCAGTTTAGCTCAACCAATTACCAAGCAATGCTTCATTTTGTTCAGTCTGTGGTGTAAAAAGGTTGCATTAGCAATTAAAGAAAAACACTTAAGCTCAGGTCAAAGTGTCTGAATAATTTTTGCTTCCAAATTTCATACGCTGATGAGTTTGAGTCTGGATTTAAATGAATGTTTTAACATATCTCTTCTGGGTGTAATATGTCACTCCCCTTGTTTTGTGTGAACCTTCTAACTGATCGATCCTATGATCAGTGGTCTGTTAGGTTTATATTCAGTGAATATCTGCCATACCTAGACCATTGAGTGTTTATAAACGAGTGTACTGTAACTGGAAGCCAGTGTAAGGACCTGCATGTGCTCAGATAGTCAGAATCCTGGCATATAGCTGCAGCTGTCTAATGGTCTTCTTTGGATCCATTACAATAATCCACCCTGCTGGTGATATGAACAAGTTTCTCCAAGTGACTGGAAACAAAAACATCTTATTCTTGCAATGTTTTTGAGATGATAGTATGCTGATTTAGTTACTGCTTTGACATGTTATGAGAATTTTCTGACTTGATTTTTAGTTGTTTGATATCAAGGTATGCATTCACCTGATTTCTTTGTTTCCAAATGCAATGACTTCAGTTTTCTCCTTGTTTAACTGAAGACACATCCAACTGTTAATTTCATCATCATTGGCAAGGGAGTCAATAAATCATTTGGAGATAAGGTAGGTCTGGGTATCATCAATTTGGTAATCTGATGTGAAAAACACTTAAGTTAATTAAAGAAAACACTTAAGCTCAGGTCAAAGTGTCTGAATAATTTTTACTTCAAATTTCATACGCTCACGGTTTACTTAAGTACATAAATGAACTATAGTGTCCTTAGTATACTATTTGGTTTGACTGTACCTGTTATGATTCTGTTTTATGAATATTAATACATTTAGTTTAAAAGTTCATGTTCATGTAGAATAATCATTTGAGATTTTTTTAACTGTATAATGAAAGTCAGTTTATTTATTTATTTATTTATTTAAAGTAATGAATTTCCATGGGGTCCAATGTTATTGATTTTATGAAGATTAATACATTTGTTTATTTAAAGAGATCAGTTCAGCCAAAAATGTATATTCTGTCATCATTTACAATAATCACTAGATATTTATTTTATTTTATGCATATAATGAAAGTCAATGGGGTCCAGTGTTGATTTTATATAAATATTAATATATATTTGTATTATTATTTAAAGAGGTAATTCAGTCAAAAGTGAAAAAAATATTTGTAATTTATTATACTTATTAATCTTTTTTGTGCATATAGTGATAGTCAGTGGGGTTAAGTTTAGATTTTTTTTATATATATATATATATATATATATATATATATATATATTTCTTTTGTATTATTATTTAAAGAGGTAATTCAGTCAAATACATTTTTTAAGTGTATTTGACCTTTTAATAATTTTTTTGTGCATATAATGATAGTCAGTGGGGTTAAGTTTAGATTTTGTTTTATATATATATATTAGCCTAATATAGTTTTTTATTGTTATTTAAAGAGGTAGTTCCGAAAAAAATGAAAATGTTGTTTTTAATTTATTACATTTTTCATAATTTTTTTTGTGCGTATAATGAAAATCAGTGGAGTCCAGTGTTGTTTGGACCTCAGTGTTATTGCATGAATGTTTGGAACGATGCAGGGGAGAATAAATGCACACAGAGCTGATATTCTCACCAAATGACTCGTTTATTGCTGTATTTCACTACAGAAATGCTGGATCTGATCGATACGGTTGTGTTTTGATCCTCAGAATGAACATCCAGGCGGTGTTTTGTGTGAAGCGGCTCGTCGCTCTGCTTTGTTAGGTTTTGTTTTATTGCTCTGGCTTTAATTTAACGCTCAGGTCGTTTCCAATTTAAGGTGAATTACTGATAATGAGATACATCCGCTCGGTAATGTTCACGCTGAGATGCTGTGACGATGAGTCAATAAAGCCTTCAGCGCAGAGACGCCATCCCTCCATCATCCCTCATCTCTCCTCATCCTCACCCTCATCCCTCCATCCGTCTTCTAACGAGATGCTCTACACATAATCTGTTGGATGGATGGATGGATGGATGGATGGATGGATGGATGGATGGATGGATGGATGGATGGATGGATGGATGGATGGATGGATGGATGGATGGATGGATGGATGGATGGATGGGATGGATGGATGGATGGATGGGTGGGGATGGATGAGTGATGGATGGATGGATGGATGGGTGGGGATGGACGTGGTGACGTGATGGATGGATGGATGGATGGATGGATGGATGGATGGATGGATGGATGGATGGATGGATGGATGGATGGATGAGTGGATGGATGGATGGATGAATGGATGGATGGATGGGTGGATGGAT
>JAPDDN010000037.1:47500-57500 GCA_027422405.1 Ptychobarbus kaznakovi
AATAAACTGTATGTACAGTTGTGTTCTACATAGAATAGAATAAGATGTAGGGATGCACTTTAACATCCATTAAACATTTTCATTGCAAATAAAAATAAACGGTTTTTCACACTAAAAAAAAACTATTATTTTGTTTCATCAAAGCTTCAAATCTTCCTTTTTAAGAGTGAACGTATGGTATATATTTGGATTATTGTAGAAGCATAGAGTTGATTCAGTGAACTGGTTCAATCAATGTTTTATTAATTTATTCCAACTTGCTTGCATCTTCATTTAAAATCTTTTTCTTTTTTTTTGCATTGCTTATTAATGTATTTATCATAGTATGTTGGAATATGGTGCCCTGTAGTATATTTTTCAGTGCACATTTTTTGGTACTATTTTTAGGTCAATATTACATTTTATTTATTATTTCAATCATTTACTATGCATTTTTTGTCATAATTAATTGTATATTTAGTAATGCATATATGTGTGTTTTTATTTATTTTAAATGTATTTTTGTTTAGTGCATTTGTTTATTTACGTTTGTTTGTTTGTTTTTTTAGTGCAATCTTTTACACATATACTATATATATATATATATATATATATATATATATATATACTTATTTTATTTCAGCTTGCAGGATTGTTTAAGTCTCTTCTGCTCACCACGTCTGAGTTATTAGCGTGTTTTATCCAGTAAAACCTCTTTTAGTATAATTGTACAGTTCTCGTGTCAAATCTGGACTGGTTTTGATCAAGTAAGCGTCAGAATAACTGCAGTCATACACTAATCTAATACATCTAATACATAATGCAGTCATACATCTAATGAAAGGTTTGACTACTTTAGTCATTTCCATGAGTACAAAGCTTAATGTTTAAGCATGTAATGCCAAAAACTCATCATCAAACCCCAATGACTTGTACATATGGGTACCGTCATTTCATACACTTCAAAACTGCTGCAACAGAGGCGGAAATACCATTTTTAAGTACATTAATTTCTTTGTTGGCACAGTTTGGAAGTGCCTTTTTCTCTTCTAAAGAAGGGGTGCCAGTACTTTTGTCCATATAATGAATGTACAAGTCATTAGTGTTTGGTGATGAGTTTGTGGCTCATTTAAAGTCACACCAGAGGTGTTCATCTGCTTTCTGCAGACCAGTCAAGTTCTTCCACACTGACTGAATCATCATTTCTCTTTGATTCTTGTCTTATACACAGAGACACTGTCATGTTAGAATAGAAAAGTGTCCAAACTGTTGCTATACAATTAGATTTCCTAGAATATCATTATATGCTTAAACATTAAGATGTGTACTCATGGAAATTACTACTCAAACCTGCTCATTAGAAGGGGTGCCAATACTTTTGGCAATATAGTGTATCTCCAGATGAACACTTTCTGAAGCAGCTCAGCTTTACTTGATTCTCCATCAATCATGTTTTAGTCTCAAATCTGATCATCAGGGTCTTCTGAGGAGCGTGTGTTTCTTCATCTCTCAATCTTCATCACATGACATGTGTGTCTCGTCCAGACGGGGCAGCAGCGCTGGTGGGAGCAGGACATCCCCGTGGAGGGGAACATGCAGAAAGGAGAGCTGATCACTCATAATCTGACGGAGCTCATCCGCCCCGAGGCGTACGTGGTTCGCCTGACGCCCATCACACGCTTCGGAGAGGGAGACTCGTCCACCAGAGTCGTCACGTACAGCGGTACCGTGAAACCCGAGCACTGCTCACAGCTTTACTTTAACTACACTACAGGAGCGTTTAACAGAAACGGCTCGTAACACACTGAATGAAACATGATATTTAATGTTTTTGATACAAAGACGTCTGTTCTGCTCAAGAATGCGACCAATGTGGGTCGCACGTGCGACCTAATTTCTCACGGGTGCGACTAACAAAAATCACAGGGCGCACTGGTGCGTCCAGCCATTCGAGAAAAGAAAAAAAGTATCCGCGACTCAGAAACTCAACAAAAGACACTCCGTTAGGCTTATATCATGGTCTAAACCAATCAGAGATAGTGAAGGGCGGACCCCCCCTCTGATTGGCCGTGGTCCAGATATTCCTGTATGTGTGTGTGCGCGTTGACAAATGCGTCACGTGTGCTGCTGCAGTCAGACAGAGAGAAAGAGGTGAGTAGTAGAGATGCGCGCAGTGTTGCCAATAGCGAGATTTAGCACCTTTGTAGACCCCCCATAGCAACTTTTTGTTTTCCAAAAAAGCAACTAGTGACAAATCGAGTCTCTCAGAGTGTCTCTGTGATCGCCGCAACGGCGCCAGATCAGCGCGCTTTCTCTGCATCTGCTCTGTTCAGCGAGCGTCTGAGAGGAGCCCGTTCAGTTAAAACAGATATTATTGCTTCTCTAAATGTACATGCAAATATAGAAGAAATCACAGCACTGGAATTGTCTTGTCTTATATTGTGTCTTATTTGATTTCATCAGACAACGGCTCAATACAATTATAAATTAGTATTTTTGTGCAGACTAGCTTCTTGGAAGGGAGAGCTGGTTATGAATTCTTAAAGGGACGTGTTTCAGTCATTATTTCATATTTATCCCGTTGACTGACAACATAAACAGTCAAATATATAAAGTAAAACAGTTTTATTGAGAATTTGGCTGCATTAAAATACAGTATGAGTACAGAGAGACGATTAGACAGAACAGACCAGTTATTTTTTACTTTACTTTACTTTGTCATTTAGCAGACGCTTTTATCCAAGCGACTTACAAAAAAGAAGTAACTAAAATTAAAAGTTAAAACTATACATAATATACACACATTTAAGAAGATAAAGACATTAAATAAACATGACAAATGCATACAACATTTCAAAACTAAACATTTAATGAAGATAAAGCTAAAAAAAAAATCAAAATATTAAATCAAGAAAGTATGAGTATAAAAATGCTTCTAACATAACACTAAAGGCCTAAGTATACTTCTTTCTGGCATAGTAAGAATTGGTTATAAAACTGTAAATACTTTTTTTTTCATTATGTTCAGTGCAATTATTTGTTAGTCTGTGGTGGGATGGGGCGCAGGATTGTTTTATGGGTTTAAGGGGGGGGTTTGAGAAGCACTGCACTAGAGCATCCCTTCGTTCAGACACAGTGGAAGATCTGATAAGACTCAGTGTAGAGGGGGGGGGGGGGGGTTTGAGAAGCACTGCACTAGAGCATCCCTTCGTTCAGACACAGTGGAAGATCTGATAAGACTCAGTGTAGAGGGTCAAGTCTGGAAGATGTTGATGCTAAGAGGAGTGTGGCCAGTGGTTTAGCCAAGGACAAAGATCAAGAAGGCCGAACTACAGGAGTTGGCCATTCGAGGGGCATGTAACTGCAATGGAGGATAGTCCATAATACATTGAGCCATGAGATGTTCAGTTTGACGCCCTTAAAACACTTAATTTAGATTTTATTTATCTGAGATGTTTTAAGTTAAATCTCTGCTCAGTGAAGCACTTTAAGCACCAACACTTTTTTCAGTAAGTTACCTTTCTTGTAGAATTGTGCTTCAAATAAAGAACTTTATGTTGACCAGATTGTTAGTTAGTCGTTTTTTAAAGATGCCTATATAAAAATGTGGGTGCACCTAACTTTTGTGCTGGTGCACCTAAGAAAAAAAGTTAGCGCACCAGTGCACCCAATGCAAAAAGTTAGTCTAGAGCCCTGCGTCTGTTCTGCTCATCAAGGCTGCATTTATTTGCTCAAAAATATGGTATAAATTGTGAAATAGTTTTGTAACTTAAAACAGCTTTTTTCTGTGTGAATATATGTTAAATTATAATTTATTTATGTGATCAAAGCTGTATTTTCAGCTTCATTAGTCTTCAGAAATCATTCTAATATGCTCAAGAAACATTTCTGATTATTATCAATGTTGAAAACAGTAATATTTTTGTGGAAACTGTGACACGTTTAATTTTTCAGGATTCACAGATGAATAGAAAAGGCCACTTTTGATCAGTTTAATGCATCTTGATAAAAAAATGTTGGATAGTGTCATATAAAATAAATAACAAATAATAGTTAAAACTCATATAAGAGTTGAGTATTTGAGAGTTTTATGTGTTGTTCGTTGTTAATAATTAATCCGCGGTGTTGCTTGTGAAAATTTAATTATCATAATTTTATCCATTTATAATCAATTTCTGTATTTGAGTAAACTACATGAAAGAATGATGATGAATGGGTTCATTAAGAATCATTAAAAGGGGTCAAGGGTCACATTCAGTCGAGTTCTGAGATGATTTTTATGATTGTTTGCTGTCAGTGCATATGTGTGTGTGTGTGTGTGTGTGCGTGGCGTGCGTGCGTGCGTGCGTGCGTGCGTGTGTGTGTGTGTGTGTGCGCGCGCGTGTGTGCGTGCGCGTGTGTGCGCGCGTGTGTGTGTAAGTGAGAGTGTGTGTGTGTGTGTGTGTGTGTGTGTGTGGTGGTGGTGTGTGTGTGTGTGTGTGTGTGTGTGTGTGTGTGTGTGTGTGTGTGTGTGTGTGTGTGTGTGTGTGTGTGTGTTGTGTGTGTGTGTGTGTGTGTGTGTGTGTGTGTGTGTGTGTGTGTGTGTGTGTGTGTGTGTGAGAGTGTGTGTGGTGTGTGCGTGCGTGTGTGCGCTGGTATTTATCACGTCCTGGACCCAAATGTCCCCACAAGGATAGTAATCCAGTAAATCTTTTATCTTGTGGGGACATTTTTGGTCCATGAGGAAACAAGCTTAGAAATCAGGCAGCATAAAAGTTTTTTGAAAATCTAAAAATGATAGTTGTCTCCTTGAGGGCTAAGTTTAGGTGTAGTAGGTGTAGGGCAATAGCACATACAGATTGTACAGTATAAAAACCATTACGCCTATGGAATGTCCCATAAAACATGGAAACCCAAAATGTGCGTGCGTGCGTGTGCGTGGGGTGTGTGCGTGTGTGTGTAAGTGAAGTGTGTGTGTGTGTGTGTGTGTGTGTGTGTTGTGTGTGTGGTGTGTGTGTGGTGTGTGTGTGTGTGGTGTGTGTTGTGTTGGTGTGTGTGTGTTGTGTGTGTGTTTTGTGTTGTGTGTGTGTGTGTGTGTTGTGTGTGTGTGTGTGGGTGTGTGTGTGTGTGTGTGTGTGTGTGTGTGTGTGTGTGTTGAGCGAGTGTTTAACAGTAGTTTTGAGTTGTTCTCTGTGTCGGGGTTTATTAAGGAATATTCTCCAGCAGGATATTAATGAATGTGTGGCGCGTGCTTTAATTGTTCTGTCGTGTTTCTGGGTTTTATTGATGTTTTATAATAACAGTGTGTTCCTCAGGAATGTCTGGCCTTGAGATGATTTGTGATTAGAGCATTAAAATCAATTCTTTCAGCAGGCAAACGCGTTTCATAAATCACTCGGTGTGAAGCTGAAGCTCGTGACACGAATCGATCCACGTCTTTCTTTCTGACCGTCTGGATTGTGTTTTATGAAAATTAATTGCTGCTAGTTTTCCTCGTTTATTACGGCTTGTTTTCTGCATGTTTGTCAAGCTCTATTAGTTTATAATGAGATGCTAAAACCTGTTTGAGCATTAATGCATTTATATATTTCAATGCAATACATCCTTCACGTGCATGATTGATTGTGATAAATATTAGAAATCATATTTTAATGTTTGTGACTTCTTTAAACTTCTATTAGAGAGAATCACTCACTAAATGTACAGGAACATATGCATTTACAGTAACACTGCTTTTATATGTATTCATATATTTTAAATTAAATTAATCTGTTTGGTATTTACATTTATAGATATTTTTAGATTTATGTTTTTATTATAATTCTTAATTTTAAATTAATTTAAATAAATAACAAATCAGAGAAATTAGGAACAAATATTGTTGGTGTTTATGTATTTGGTATTTATATTTAGCCTTAAACATTTACATATTTAAATAATTAAGATAAGAGGTTGTTAATAGACGTATTAATTTTAAATTAATTTAAAAAGCATTTTAGGAATATCTATATTTAAGGACTTTAGGTTTAGATCGTTTTTTATCAGATTTATTATTTTTATTTAATTTGTGTTTATATTTAAAGACTTAAATTTCATGTTTTTATTATAATTATTTATTTGTATTAAATAAACAAAAATGGCCTTTTAAGAACATATTGTGTTGTATTTATATGTATAAGTATATATATATATATATAACATTTATATTCAAAGATCTTGGTGTGTTTTCATCATTATTATATTGATTAACTTTAAATCAAATTAAATAACAGTTTTTTTTATTACACAGTATATGAGGGGAAAAGCCTTTTAGCAACATGTATTTTTTGTATTTCAATTTTTTATTATTATTATATCTACTTATTTTAAATTAAATGAACAGAAATGAAACGTGTTTGTTTATATGTTTTTTTGTATATCGATTGTATTATTATTAGTGGTGGGCCGTTATCGGCGTTAACGTGCTGCGTTAACGTGAGACTCTTATCGGGATAAAAAAAATATCGCCGTTAATCTATTGTCAAAGTTGGGTTGGGAGCTGGGTCTATACTACGCAACTATGATGACTTTAACCCTGATATTTTAGCGCGGATGTATACCTAGCCGAATTGCACTGTAGGGGGCGAGAACGAGTCTTCGAAACTAGAGGCTCGCAGTCCGTGATGGACAGATTGTTAACGGCTGGTTTGTGTAGAATACAATCGGGCAGACATCCAAACGCTCACCTATCATTCATCAACCTCAAATATGGCTTTTCATCTGAAAGATGTAATGTAGTAGCAACTTTACATGGCCGCTCAATATGATGTTAACCTAGAGAAATAAAACAAAAAACGACATTTTGGTTTTTATTCACTAATAAGGTGGGCACGCTGTGATCTGTACTATATTTTTACTGTAATTGACAGTTATCGGCAAAAAAAAAAAACAACAACACGGAGTGGAGGGAAATGGGAGTCGTTCTTCCGGGAGTGGAACGGGATTTTCCTCCAGTTTTTTCGTGGGATTGGGACGGGAAGAGATTAAAGTTTGTGATGCAATTTGGAAACAGGAGATGAGCCCTGGTCTAATGCGCCACCTGGCTTGAGAAACCCGTTCTCAATTACTTTTAGTCATTATTTGGGTAGCACACATATTCTGAATGCCTTCGGCAGAATTCAAATGAGCCTTTTAATCTAGATTAATCTAGATTAATTCCTAATTAATCTAGATTAAAAAAATTAATCTATGCCCACCTCTAATTATTATTATTATTATTATTATATTTACTCATTTTAAAAGAAATTAAACATGTTTGTTTATATGTTTTGGGGTTTTCCCTGTTAGTATTCTTTCTCTCCGGCTGTGGTTGGTTCGTTTCGTTACATAACTCCATAATGTTTAAAAAATTATCATTCAAAAAATTAATTATTCATCATTCATTTTGTTATAAAGAAATGTTTTTTTTAAATTATCAAATAAATGAAAACTGTTTTTTTATCATTCAAAAATTAAGAAATATTTTATAAACATTTTATTCATCATTAATTTTTGTTATAAAGAAAGCTTTTTTAAATGATCAAATAAATGTTAAATTTTTTTTTTTTAAATAATTCCAAAAATTTATAAATATTTTATAAACATTTCATTTTTTGTCATAAATAAATGTTTTTAAAATGATCAAATAAATGTAAAAAAATATTTTTTTAATCATTCAAAAAAATAAGAAAATTGTTATAAACATTTTATTCATCATTCATTTTTTTATAAAATACATTGTTAAAATGTATAACAAAAAAAGTGTTTTTACATACATTAAAATTAAATTAAAATAGTAAAAGCATTAAAATAGTAAAACATACTGTTTTTAATTTTCTATCTCATATTTATTACATATAATAGTAAAAACATGTAAATACTGTTTTTAATATTGAAAACAGTACAAATACTGTCTATAATATGCAGTAAATTTAAATGTATACATTAATATTAAATGTCATCATAATTACCACGTTCTCATGTTTGCTTGTTTGTCTATTTATTTAGTGAGAAATAATTAAAATAGTGAAAATACTGAACATAATATTCACAGTGTGTTAAAATAAAAATGGTTTATAAATAGTTGTTCAATTCCTGTAATTGAAAAAATAATTTTTGAGAATTGTAAACAACAACAAACTAAATTATTGGAGTGTTTTACAACACAATTATAGTGTTTTACAACAAAATAAAATTGTAATATTTCTACTTCAAAATAACATGCTTCATTCAATGTGTTTCTGGCTGTTTCTTTGTAATTATTAGTGAAATTTACTATCAATTTAGTAACTTTTTTATTATTTATTTTTGTCATGTGAGAAAAGGTGATTTTTTAGTGGATTGTATTTGGAAAATGTTACTTATAATAATGCACAACTGTTATTAATTAAACTGTTATTCATCTGCTGATCTGATGAATGTTTTCTATTTTCTCTTCACAGTTCCCATCAATCCTGATCTGAGTGAGTATTTATGCACTATTCCTCTCTCTCTCTCTTTCTCTCTTGGAGCTGGTGAAGATCCTGACGAGTGCTCAAGTGTTTCTCGAGGATCTCCTGCATTAGTTTGAGTCGTGAGAGTGAAGCCCGTGTTAATGCTGCTAATCAATGTTTATCCACAAACAGCAGCGGCTGAAGCTCAAAGTCCTGCTCGTGTGTGTGTGTGTGTGTGTGTGTGTGTGTGTGTGTGTGTGTGTGTGTGTGTGTGTGGTGTGTGTGTGTGTGTGTGTGTGTGTGTGTGTGTGTGTGTGTGTGTGTGTGTGTGTGTGTGTGTGTGTGTGTGTGTGTTGTGTGTGTGTGTTGTGTGTGTGTGTGCGTGCGTGCTGCGTGCGTGCGTGCGTGCGTGCGGTGCGTGCGTGCGTGCGTGCGTGCGTGCGTGCGTGCGTGCGTGCGTGCGTGCGTGCGTGCGTGCGTGCGTGCGCGCGCGCGCAAACATGCCTGTTTGCGTTGCACTTCCCCTTTAAATACCAGACCCAGCATTCGATCATCCGCAAATCTTTCTACCGGCGGCGGTGTGAACGCACGGTGAAGACGTGTGTGTGTGTGGGATGATGATGAAGATCTCTCTAACCCTGTTTCTGGTTGTTCTCAGGAGAGTTTCACTGCAGTTTTGAGGAGGATCCCATCTGCATGTTCACTCAGGACAAGAACGATGACTTCGACTGGACGAGACACAGCGCAGCCACACGCGACACCAAATACACGCCCAACACGGGGCCCGGCGGGGACCGCAGCGGCTCCAAACAGGGTACGAGCGTCTCAGGCCTTTAGGACAGAGTCAGTGTGTCGTCTGTTGGGGCAGAAAATCAAAATGACTCTCGCCGCTTAACAGACAAAACCCACTCAATGCAAAGAAACTCAGACAGTCAAAGGATGGAGGGTGTGCTCCACCTTTATATCTCTTAACAGCCGTAAGAAAGCCAAAGATACATTCTACTGTATCATAAGATCATGATGACCTTATAGGTGCCTTTGGGTCTCCCAGTTGTTCCCCCCCGAGCTCAGTTTAGGCCTGTATGAGCACCTTGTTGTCACCCATACATCCAAGAGCGTGTTTCCCCCCCGTCTTATAATTCATATAGCTTACAGACTTTCAATTCTTTCTTTTTTATAGTATGTTTAACAAACAATAATAACACAATTATGTTTTTTCATCAGCATTAGAGCGCTGGGTGTCTTAAAGGGACAGTACACCCAAAAATAAAAATTATTGTGTGTGTCTGTGTGTTTGTGTGTCTGTGTGCGTGCGTGTCTGTGAGTGCGTGCGTATATATGATCCGAGATGACCAAACACCTGAGAAGAGATGATCCCAACCCTCAGTATACAGAATTAACCAAATTTTCCCATAAGTTAAATATAATAAGTCTCTGCAATATATAAATCTATTGTAGAAACTTAATTTCCTGTAAAGCTGCTTCGCAACAATTGTATTGTAAAAAGCGCTATACAAATAATCTTGAATTGAATTATTATAATCCTCATCATTATTATTATTATTATTGACTTTCATTATATGACAATAGTT